>QANX01002861.1:0-39313 GCA_003254975.1 Ochetophila trinervis | reverse complement strand
TAAAAAAAAAAAAAAAAAAAAAAAAAAAAAAAAAAACGATGGTTTTAGCTTAAAACCATCGTCTTTTTGGTTTTTTCTTTTTTTTGGGATATCCAGGTATACACAAAGTATTGACAACGGTTCCTAAAGGAACCGTCGTCTATTATGTAAGTATAGACGACGGTTCTTTTAGGAACCGTCGTCGATAAGTTAACAATAGACGACGGTTCCTAAAGGAACCGTCGTCTATATTCTTCAATATACACGTGGCCACAACGTTGCTGCCACGTGTATTTTAGTCTTTTATCAACGACGGTTGTTGAAGTAACTGTCGTCTTTGATGTAACTTTAGACGACGGTTACAGTTAAAACCGTCGTTGATGTTTTTTAACCGTCGTCTTATTTTATTAACGACGGCTCTCTTTTTCAACCGACATCTATATAAAAGTATGGCCGTCGTCAATAGCTATATTCTGTAGTAGTGATGATATCCGAGTTGGAAACCAAGCTCAATACTCATAAAAGCTCGATGCTACCGAGCTTTGAATTTAGAATATTGATTCACATGGTCTGAATTCTCTCTAGATTTAAAAAGATCCAGTCTGAATGTTTCCAAGCCCAAATTATTAGGCTTGCTGACAACCGAAATTTACTCCCTCACAATGAACCACCAGTCCACCACTCAATCACGCAACCATTTTGACTATCATGATCTTCTCCGACAATTAATTCTTGACGATTGACACGTACGAGTCTAAACCAATATTGCTGTCCACGATTTCCTAGGATAAGCAATGGTCAGCTTCATCATCGGCTAGCTATAAGTCTCTATGCAGCTAGCTATGTGTCTCTGTTTTTCCTTGGACCAACTATCACGTATTTGTCACCATTGCGGCATTGCCTAAATCATTAGCATTTTGAGAAATTTCAAATGCATGAAAACTTTGTAAGCTTTTCTACATCATAGAGTCCTCAAATCAAAAATTTTGGGAGAACCAGTCCACTGAACTAGTTTCGGTTCAGGCCTAGAAGTGAAAATGAGAAATTAATGAAATGTATAAGAGTTCTAGCATCATCGGCTACAGTGGCAATCGGGCATCGGAATATAATAACCATATTATTCTTCTTGCTAATTTCCTAACAAATATTAAATATTAAACGGTCAAAACCACTAACTTGGATAATTCTTGGTGGTTATATTGGATGGTAAATCAAGGAACAAAAGGCGAAAAGGCTTACAGTCCAGCAACGACTTTTGATTCCCACCTTGACAAACAAAGTCAGCACCCAAACAAGCAATTACCCACCAGACTCGTGCTTCAAGCCCATTGAAGGCCCTGGAATCGGCCCAAATTAGCAGTTCCCTCCCAGTAACAGCCTCTTGGATGATGACATGCCAGCCCCAAGAATGGCCGCGTTCCTGCATATTGCGATGGTATCATCCCTGTAAACTCGTTATGCTACAGAGACAGAGCCGAAAGCTTAGGCATGAAAGCTGGTATCAGACCTCGAAGCTTGTTATGGCTTAGATCAAGCCTTATTAATCTAATAGTAATAATCATACAACGTGGTGCTTCCAAGGATGTGAGATTGTTGTGAGACAGAGTGAGTTCTTAGAGAGGCTTAGATGAGATGACTGTTGAATTACTTAATTTTAAAAATTTAAGCTGAAAGGATGTAGATCATCATTTATTTTATATTTTTATCTCTAATATTCTCCATGACATGTAAGTATATTTGGATCTTTACATGTGCATTTTCAGTTCAGTCTTTTTTGGGCTCATTTGGATCTTTATACATATTTTTATTTTTGGATGGAGCTATTGAATTTTGAACCTCTGACCGCTAAGTCTTTTGGCTCTGATACCATGTTAAATTACAATTAATTCCAAAAGCTTAAGCTGATAGAATGTGGGTCATCATTTATTTTATATTTTTATCTCTAATAGACTCGGTGGCATCTAAAGCCGCATGTAAAAGATATGGTCGTAAGGGTCTCAGCCCGTTTTTTAGATCTTTGAGAACTTGCATAACAGTTCCGAACACAGTGATACTAGAATAAGAAGAAAACGAAATTCAAGGATATGTTGAAGGAAGAAATTGTAATTTGGCATTTTTTGGAACTTGAAATGAAAATGGAATGGCACAAAAGTTGAAGTGTGTTTTGAGAGAGAGAGAGGTAGCTCGCAAGAAGAAGGAATACAAGAGATTGATTTCATTGTTCAGTAGTCTATACGGTCGATTTTGGTTACCTTCCTCATTTGTTAAGAAACGTTAAATTTGAATAAAATAAATTATGGGTCACGTGTTCGACCCACCTGATGCCATAGATAATTAGGACGTAATTATACTAAATGTCGTTATTGAAAAGAAAATTCTTTGCTTTCCCTTTCTCAGTATATATTTTGGAAACTATATTCTTATAGAAGATTCTGCTTTAATCAGATAACTTATAGAACATGTACATTTGAATATAATTGATTCTACGGATGTCTTCTCCTACATTACTCAACTGTTACACATTTCTTAGAAACGAATTAATGAAGAATAAAGATGAAAAAACTTTTGACATTTGGTATTGACTTGCTACTTTCATTTCCACCATATTTTTTTTTAAAGAGAAAGAGAGAGAAGAAGAAGAAGAAACTAGCCAGAACTTTTCCTAGGATCACTTATCATTCACAATTGGTCCTCCTGTATTTGAGCACCCCCAGAAGTTCACTGATTTCTGTCTCAGCATCTTGAAAACGCAGACTTCCTATCATGCGTAGACCTGCGAGTTCACTAGTAAGGTCCTCCACTAGCTCCTCTTGGGCCTCCTCCTCATCCAATAACTCAATCCTTGTTTTGTTACCCTCTAGGCAACTTAAAGCAGCTCTTTCACGATTAGAAACCGAAGGCCCATTGGACATCAATTTATTTCCTCTTGGACTGATGAAAGGACTTGACCCAAGCCCAATATAAGTTAAAAAATATGAGTCCATTCCATACATTGACCTTCTCTCCGCATCTTTTTTAATTGCTATAGTTTGAATCATATGAATGGCCCATTCTGAAAAACTCTTCATATTACAGTCTGGTTCCCTTAATTTACTCAAAATCAAATCTTGAATTTTTTTGAATTTTCCATTTCTAGCTTCCCTAGTGTAACTTTAAGAGCTGTCAACTCCTTACTCATCTTTACCACGTTATGAATTTATTTTTCAATGATCTCCTCCTTCTGATTAGTGTACCTACTGATAGCTCTTCCTCCATTCCTGTATCACTTTCAACGAAAGTATTTTGTCCTCGCCAGCCAAATGCCTATCCGTCGTCTCCTACGGCGTGTTGATAAACAATATGTTGCTTGTAACTTCAGACCTCAGCCATGGGCCAAAAACCTTGGCGGTTATTCCATTTGGCGAGGTGACCATCGCCGGTTCCCCAAAGCTTGCATTTCCCTGTAACATGATCTAACGTGCCACACTTAGAACAAAAATCCACAAGCCTTTCCAAATATCGTTGTCATCAGCTCTATCCATAAAAAACTCTGCTGGTAACAGATCTCCCACCTTGATCTCCACTCTTAACCTTAAAAATCTTTGTGCAACAATACATTTTCGGTTAATAGAGTTTACATGTATTGTCCCTACCATGTTGCCCAGCATTCTAACTATTTTTTCGTGTAAAAAAGCTGGAGGGAGACCATATATTTGTATAAAAAAGGTGGGTTCCTTAAAAGAGCGTCTTTTCCCGCGGCCACTCTTTGAGAATTAGATAAGCGCCATTTAGAGACCACGGCCGTCCTCTGAAAATCATGTCTCTGTCCTTTTTGCATCCAAACTTGAAGATATTTTCCCTTAATTTTTCGTTTTGCACCCTCACTCGCAAGTTCCAAGTTTTGGCTATTATTTCTGTGACTGTGAACCTTCTAAAATTTGTAGAGGTGCGAATTTTTTCGAAGAGCACATCCTCGGAACCTCCTCCTCCCTCATCACTTGCCTGAAAGGTCAGTCCCTATAGTGACTCTTGTAAAGAGAGACCATTCCCTTAATAATATCAATTGCTCGATACACGAGCGAAGACAATTACTCGGCAAAAGAAAAAACACAAAGTAAGAACTACATGGTAAAACAAATCAGATGGAAAACCCACGAGAGCAGATCATAGAAAACCTTGACATTGTGAGTTACTGAACGATTTTTCTTTTAATTGCATATCAAGTTGCTTCTTCTTTTATCCTTGTGAGCAGATCACCTTAATATTTTCCTATTGACCCAAAATTTGCCACGAAAATCATTCATTCGAAGATATTATCCTTGTTGAAAGGAAGGTCTGACATTTATTTATTAATTAATATAGAATATTCAACAGGAATACATTTTATTGCATAATTACTAAAAAACGACTTAATTTGTAGCCTTCAAGTTTGAGGCATTCAGATCGATGAGAGAATATGCTCCATCTTCTTGGCCATGGGCTTCAGGAGCGAGTCAATCAAAGAGACCAAATCTTCATATGTCCAACCTTCAACTGGATCAGAAAAGAATGACCACTTGATCTTGCACCCATGTTCCCCATCATCGTTGATGGGCAATACTTCCATGGTACCGACGTACGACTTGAAACCCATGTTGCTGTCGACGATCTCGTAGCTCAAACACCGTTTGACTGGATCAATCATTATGAGCTTCTCTTTGACCCACAAGGTAACGGTCTGGTCGACGCTAGAGGACGATGATGTATTGGTGAAGGCGCAGTGTCTGATGAGACCGATCTGGGCAGGATTAGGACTTAGACTACCGTCGTCGAGTAGATAGCACGTCTCAAGACTTGGCATCCATTTATGTATGTTGCCGAAATCCTCGAGGAGAAGCCATACTTGTTGCGGTGTTGGGCCTTTCAGCTCAGCTGAGGTTTCGCCTTCCCATTTTGGGTCAACTTTTTCTTTCTCCATTTCTTCTCTTATGAAAGACACACACTCCGTGTGTGTGGGGGAGAGAGAGAAGAAAATTAATAGATTGAATTTATTACACGAAGCTGCAGATTTGCAGCTTATATGTATATATACACAACAATTAGATTAATTCAATGAAAACAAACCCAATGAACACATGAATCTGTCAAACTGACTGACTTCAACTAAGAGACTCTCTTATATCGAAACTAGCTAGTTGACAAATCACTCACATGCTTCAAGTCTACGGCAGACAGTACTAAAACAGCTAACCCCAACTGCTCACATCAGATGCTCTGAGCCTCAAGTGCCTATCTGATTACCCTAATATGCCTCCTCAATTTTTGACTTCTTCCTGTCTTCACAGCCTTTTCAGAGCTCTACACTAGTAGTGTGTGAGGAATGCGGGATAATATAAATCAGTGAAAAAGTAGCTCACGATAAACATCCATTAGACCAATTAGCTTTTTGACAAGGCACTGTCTTAAGTTTGTCTCACCTCAAAATCATGCAATTTCCTATCAATGCTTCGATTAGCCATATTCCAATTAGTTTTAGGTATGTGATTCTTGCTCAAATAACAACCAATCTAGAGATAACAACCAACATACACAAAATCAAAATAATACTAATTTGAATTTAAATCTTAAGACCAGAAATGTAGATGGTAGCTGTTAATAATATTTCTGTTTTCACATAAATAGCATTTTTCTTAATTTTACTCCAAAGGTCACAAATAGAAAAAATGTTTCAGTGGACATTGGAGATTAGGGATTATTTCACTTACATTTTTTTATTTAGATCTTAATTCAAATATATTTTTAATAATTCAAAAATACTTTTTAAATTTAACTGTCAATTAAATATTTTTGTCTCTCTTTTCTACGTGGCAAATAAAATGACTAAAATTTTTTTAAGATAATTTTTTTTATTTTTCATCTCTTTTTCTCTTTTTCTTTCCTCCCTCTCTCCCATCTCTCATGCTCTTTCCTATCTTCTCTTAATTTTATATTTTTATTTTTTCTCTCTTCTCTCTTCTCTCTTCTCTCTTCTCTCTTCTCTCTCTTTTTTTTTTCCTCTTCTTTTTTTCTCTTCTAGCATATATAAATCTATTTTTTTTCCTTTTTATTTTTTTATCTCTTTTCTCTCTACTCTCTCTTCCTCTCCTCTATTAAATTTACTTTCTTTTTTATCTCTTTTTTTTTATTTTCTCTTCTCTGTCTGATTTTTTTAATTATCTTCCATCACAAAGAACCCACAAATTTGCAAAGCAAACAAAAATAAAGATATTCAAAGTAAAAAGAAAATGGAGAAAGGAGATAATAATAAATAAAAAAATCAAAAGCAAATTTGATGAAAAAAAAAAGAGAAAAACAAACCACAAAAAAGAGAGAAGGCAAAAAACGGTGATGGAGGAAAGAAAGTGAAGAGGAAAAAAAAAAGAACTAAAAAAAATGGTATATTACATTCTTCTCAACTAAAATTTTTCTAAATGACATTTAAATTTTTGAGATTTGCTTAAACTACATTTATTTCATTTTGTTTATTTTTCTGTCCGTGAAATATATTATATTTTTTATGTAGCGAAATAAAATACAATAATACTCTCCGTAAGATTAACACTGACGCATTGACACTGAATAGACTTTGCATAGTTTGCAATCACACTCCTTGTTAAAAAAAAATTTCAATTAATACAAAAATGTATTTTTTTATCAAATTTAATTAAAGACATAAAAATATATATATATATTTCTTTTTAATTACAAATTAAAAGATGAAAATTTTATATCTAAAAATATTATACATATATATATATATAGGAAGTTACTATAAAACATACATGTTTGGCTCCATAAGCTCCCCAACAAAGATATTTTTATTTATTTTTTACTTGAAATTTTTTTTTAAAAAAATTCGTTTTGGATTTTATAAAATATAGAACTATTGGGTTAAAAGCAATAACTAAAAAAAATTACTATAAAAAACACAACAATAGGATATGTTTTAGTGTTTTAGTCAAATTTTTTGGTTATTTTTATTTTATTTTTAGTTAAAAAAAAAAAGAACTAAAAAAATTGCTATACAAAACACAATAATATGATATATTTTTGTATTTTAGTGAATATTATCATTTTATTAAAATAAAGATAGTCACTAAAAATATTGTCACTAAAAATAAACTATCAATGATAATATTTTCATATTTGTCATTAAAAATATATTTTCAATGCTAATCTTTATTTTCAATGATAAAATAAAGATATCTTTATTCTAGAATTTTCCTATATATATATAGGATTTGCTATAAAAATCACATGTTGTGGAGCTTATAAAGCCCAACATATGGGTTTTTTTTTTGCTTGAATTTTTTTTTAATTCTATTTTTAAAATCCAAAGCCAAAATTTTTTTTAAAAAAAAAATCAAAAATAAATAAATAAAAATGTCTTTTGTATAATACTTTTAGATATAAAATTTTTATTTTTTAATTTGTAATCAAAAAGAAAAAAAATATATATATATATTATGTTCGTTAAATTAATTTAACATATTTTTATTGATTATATTTTTTAAAATATATAAAATTACTAAAATTAATTTAAAATTATACTAAATCGGTGAAATTATTTTTGAGAGATTATCAAACTTTCTAAGCACATGGTTATTATAGTTTATGCGGAATACTAAGATAAAAAAATCTGAAATTCTAAAACACACAAAAAATATTGAACAATAATTGAAAATAAAAATCTGCATTACCAAACCCTTAGATAACTTGTATCTAAAAACATGGATTAGAAGGCTAGAAAAATATAAGAACAATCGTCACAAAGTATTTCTACTTTGATAAAAAAATTCAACTTCTAATGCAACAAGAAGAATAATTTAATTTCTCACATTGCAAAAACATTCATGGGAGCAATAAGAAAATTAATTTTTTTAATTGATTAAAATCTGAAATCTATCTCTTTATTACAAAAGAATTGATCACTCTCTATATAAGGATTATGGTTAGATCAATAAACAATCTAAATCATTAAATTTTAAGAAAGTAATCATAAGGCTGAAAACTAACCCTAAATAAATAAAATAGAAAATATTACAAAACTGCCATTATAATTTGAAGATAGCTAAATTACGAAATTGCCATTATAATCTGAAAATAGCTAAAATTATGAAATTATCATTATAAGATGTTTATTTTTAAATTGACGTTGTTTCATTTTCGCAACTCTTGAGCATCATTACTACAGTCATCAATTGCTTGGAAATCATGCTTAAATTATCATTAGGCCTCGGAAAAGTATTCAAATCATTTGGAAACTTAAATCGATCTTCATCCATAATTCTTTTTACAATTCCAAGCATTCCCTCTTTGATCTTCTTAACACAAGAAAGCGTCACTGGTCTACTAAGTCAAATGATGTCATCCTATTTTGCTCAAATGCTAGAATATTGCTCTATGATGCCCGCATCATTCCCTCACTCTTCAAAAAGATTCGACTTTAAATCTGAATCCATATAAAAAAGAAAAATATCAAAAACATTGAAAGTAGCGGATTCATTATACTCACCCTGAAAGGCAATTTTGTATGCGTTGTCATTGACTCTTTCAAGCACTTGAAACGGTTCATCTTCTCTAGCATCCAACTTCGATTTCCTAAGGTTAGGAAACCTTTCTTTCCTCATGTGTAACCAAACTCAATCTCCTAGTTCGAATATTCTCCACGTGTCATTCCAAATTTTTTTTCCAAAGGGACTCAAAAATTCCATATCCCTATCATATTTAATAGTTATAGGCACTCCACGATTTCTCATCAAAGTCCTACAATAAAGAGACAAAAACACTAGCCAAATCGGGATTAATGTTAGTTTCATAAAGAAAAATCTCTCGAAACCTCACTAATAATATTGTTTTCTTGCCTAAAAATGCACTCTTGACTTCTCTATATTTTGCATTAAAACTCTTTTTCTTTTCACTTTTCTCAATTGCATTTTTCTCTTTATTTTTCTTACTAGTGCAATCACTCATCATTATTACCTTCATTCATTGCTTGAAAATCATGCTTAAATCATCATTAGGCTTCGAAAAAGTGTTTAAATCATTTAGAAACTTAAATCGATCTTCATCCATAATTATTTTCACAACTTCAAGCATTCTATTTTTTATTTTCTTAGCTCGAGAATACGTCACTGGTCCACTAGGTAAGATGATATCATTATTTTTTACTCCAATGCTAAAATATTGCTCGATGATGTCCGCATCAATAGTGGAAATGATATCTTTTTTTCTTTTTCTTTTTTTCTTTTTTTGGTGAATGAGAGGACATCTTTTCTTTGCATACATGGAGATCTGAAAATAATTAGTTTTTGGTCTCACAAATAAAGACCATAAGTATGAAATGGTGAGCTTGTTATTATATTATTCTGAAATTATTATTAAAACTTTTGGTGGAATAATATCATGAAAGAGAAATCACAGTACCGATCTTTTTTTTTTTTTTGGTACATATAAATCATACCGATCTAATCGAGTACAAAATTTCATAAATTGATTAAGCTAAAGTTAAAGCAATCAATTATTTATTTTCTTAAGTACTCTGAATTTGCAAATGCATCCCCATTCTATGAGCCAGGAGTTGCAACCCCACCTGATATTTCCCCACCAAATCATCCAATACCCAACCGCCTACAGGATCAACGGTGAAGGACCACTCAATCACGCAACCACCATGATGATGATCATGGCCGTCTACGGAAAGAATCTTGAAGGTGGAAACGTAGGAGTTGAATCCGATATTGCTGTCGACGATCTCATAGGATAAGCTATGTTCAGCTTCATCAACGGCTATGAGTCTTTCCTTGGACCAGCTAACGGATTTGTCAACGTTGTTGGATGGGATTGAGAAACCGGAGCAAAATCTGATGCAGCCGGGTTCACCGTTTGTGCCATGGACGCCGTAGCTAGTGGCTAGACTAGGAAAGAATTTGTGGAAGTTGAAGAAGTCTTTCAACAGAGGCCAAATTTGGTCTGCAGAGGCTTTCGTTAGCCTTGCAGAAACCTTCCCTTCCCACTGATCATTTACATCTGCATCGCCCTCCATCTTAGAGGTGTTTTATGAATATATATATATATATATAATATTTGATATTTGTTAAAATTATAATTAATTCGATGATAAATAAAAAAATAAATAATTTAAATTTTTAAAATTTTTTGACAACATATTTATTTATTTATCTCTTTATTTTAACTTTTAAATTTCATATTTAAATATAATAAATATTAAATATACTTTATAATATATATATAACCATACGTACACAAAATTATTTGGCAGACCTGAGAAAGAATATATTAGATGGATGGACATGTTTGTCTCAATTTCTATCACCAATGATTGAATCACATCTCATTTTAAAAAAAATATTTTTTCTTTCATTTAAAGGATATGCTTCATATAATTTCGATTAATGAATTTATATCAAAGATTAAGCAAATTAAAGAGAAAACATTTTAACATTATAATAATTAAGGATAATTACGGAGACATATCTTAGTTTGAACTTTTTTCATAATCCTTCTGTTTTGAATTTATATACAAATAAATGAAATAATTTGCAATTTCTCTTGGAAATTTAACATCTTAATGTACAAGAAATACAAAGAAATAAATAAATAAACTATGAACACAAAGTGCACATTAGAGCAACTCCTAAAAATTGGTTTCATACCATAATAGTCCTCCACAAGTCATTCAAGCGTTTCTTTGTCCTCTTTGTTGGTTGCATAAAATTAAAAAACATGATTCAATCAAGCCATGGAAGATAGAGGACATGCCTAGTAATACCAATTTTTTCTTTTTCTTTTCTTGTCTGCTAAACAAGCAAGACAAATGAACCATATAATTGAGGTAATCATGATCAAGATGCCGAAATTCAAGTTCCTTCTCATCATGGTGAATCTGGAGTTTATGTACCACCATTTTTTCCAGTTAATTAATCAAAACTTAATAAAGAACTTGACTAGATACCTCAATTATATATACCAAATATTGTTGGGTTTTGAAACGTTTGTAACCTAATGAATATATTAAATAGTTTTTAATTTGTATTAAATTTGTTTTATTTTTTTTGTTTTCCATTACATTTCTTTTTACTATATATATGTATACTATATATATATGTATAGGGTCTTGAGGTTAATGGAATATAGGAAATAGAGGAAAAATTCTAAAAGTGTTCTAGGATTTAGGAAATGTGGTGATAAAGTTTAGATATTTTTTGAAGTTCGAAGTCAAATCTTTGGTGGTGCTAAAGCCAAAGATCGGGAGTATCCGTTGTATCCTGGGAGACGATCGTCAACAAATCACTCGCACCTGTGAGGACAAAATCGTTCTTAAAGACACTGTAGTATTACACAGACCTCGGAGTACTTTCAAATATATCATATACAGGTTCTAATTTATATTTACAATATATTTAAATATATTTTATTAATTTGTAATATATATATATATATTTATAAATATTTTATTAATGTTCATTAGTTTATTACAATCTTAAGAACGATTTCGTCTTCAATTAATCTTATTTATTTATATATATATACATATTGGTATATGATTTTTGATATGTTTTAATATATTCCCGAAGCTATTTTTTGTGGATTTATTTTTTATGGTTAATTTTAATTTAATTTGAACTCCTATTCCGAACGTGGGCGACGAGACGAAGAAAACGTGACAAACGGCGTCGAAAACGGAGGTCATACGAAGGAGATACTGCCGGGTCATGAACCGGGTCGCGATACCCATAACCCGACCCGGTGCAGGAAAACGGGTGAAGAAGAAGACCCAAAACGACGTCGTTTTGACGCGTTGGGCATCTGGGCTGAGGCAGCAGGCCTAGCATGGCTTGGGCTTGGGTTTGGTCTGGGCTGGGCTTGATCCTGGCAAGGCTTGGCCTGAGCTTGGGTGGGCTGGGTTTGGGCCTAGTTCAGTTGGGCCCAATAGTGGGTTGAGGCACAGCCCGTTTGTAGGGCTGGCCCATGACACGTGGATAGCCACGTAGTCAGCCACGTGAATGACACGTGGAGCCTTTTAAGCTGACATGGCATGTACCACGTGGAACGTTGACCGTTGGCTGTTTGACTAATGTTGACCGTTGACCAATGTTGACCTGCGTTGACCGTTGACTGACATTGACGATGTATACAGAAAATTCGTGGTGTATACAGTAAATCCGTGGGAATTTTAAATTGAGTTTTAAACCTCAAATTTGTGCAATTTTCTTGGTGAAATTTGTGTAATTAGTATGTTGAGACAATTTTGTTCAACAACTAACGGATTTATATTTCCTTCGGATACAGGAAATGGCAACAGAGGTTAATGTTTCTTCAGACAACGTGAATACCGTTCCTGTGGCAAAAGCGCCAACTTTGATGGCACCAGTTTCTGTACCCGTGAATCATGCGGAGAAACCGGAGAAATTTGATGGAAAGGATTTTAAAAGGTGGCAACAAAAGATGCTATTCTATTTGACCACATTGAACCTTGCTAGGTTCTTGACTGAAGAGGCACCAGAGAGCAATGAGTCTAGCGATGTGAGTACTCTCATGGCTGTGGATGCTTGGAAGAGTTCCGACTATCTGAGCCGTAATTATATTCTGAATGGCCTATCTGATGCTCTGTATAGTGTATACAGTAGCAAGAGGACAGCGAAGGAGCTGTGGGAATCTTTGGATAAGAAATACAAAACTGAAGATGCTGGATCCAAGAAGTTTGTAGTGGGTCGTTTCTTGGATTATCAGATGGTTGATACCAAGACTGTGATCAGTCAAGTCCAACAGCTGCAGGTGATCATACAAGAAATCAATTCTGAGGGGATGGTGATTAGTGAAGCTTTTCAAGTGGCATGTGTTATTGGAAAACTGCCTTCACGTTGGAAAGACTTCAAGAACTACCTTAAGCATAAGCGAAAGGAGATGAGCATGGATGATCTGATTGTTAGACTTCGCATTGAGGAAGACAACAGACGATCAGAGAAGAAGTCATCATCGCAAGCTTTCGTTAAAGCTAACGTGGTGGAGCATGGTCAAAGCTCCAAGACCAAGAAATTTGCTGGAAAGAATTCCAAGCTAGGTCCCAAGGGAGGGGTATTTAAATATCCCAAATTCCAAGGGAAATGTTTCAATTGTGACAGGATAGGTCACAAATCGGCAGATTGCAGACTGCCGAAACGGAAAATAAAATGGCACATGTAGTGGAGAAACTCACCAGAGAGGTCGATGATATCGACTTGAGTGCCGTAGTTTCTGAAGTGAATCTTGTTAGGTCAAACCCAAAAGAGTGGTGGATTGACACTGGTGCAACTCGCCACATATGCTCAGACAGAGGATTGTTCACTTCCTTCGAATCAACTGAAAGTGGGGAGAAGTTATTCATGGGAAATTCTACAACGTCTGAAATAAAAGGTGAAGGAAAGGTGATTCTGAAGATGACCTCTGGGAAAGACCTGACTCTGAACAACGTGTTGTATGTACCAGATATACGGAAAAATCTAGTATCTGGATCGCTTCTAAGCAAGCATGGATTTCGCATGGTGTTTGAGTCTGATAAGGTCATATTGTCAAAATGTAATATGTTTGTGGGAAAGGGCTATGTAGCCAATGGGCTTTTCAAACTTAATGTAATGACTGTAAAGCCTAAAAATATGAATAAAGCTAGTACTTCTTCTGTTTACTTGCTTGAGTCTTCCAATTTGTGGCATGGTAGACTAGGACATGTTAATTATAATACTCTGAGGAGATTAATTAACTTAAATCATATTCCCACATTTCAAATTGACAATAAATACAAGTGTGAAACTTGCGTTGAGGCAAAGATGACGAGGTTATCATATCACACTATTGAAAGGAATACTGAACCTTTAGATATGATCCATAGTGACATATGTGATCTGAAATTTGCACCAACGAGAGGAGTCAATAAATATTTTATTATCTTTGTTGATGATAGCACGAAATATTGCTATGTCTATTTGCTAAAGGGCAAAGATGAAGCCTTAGGGAAATTTATACTCTATAAGGCTGAAGTTGAGAATCAACTTAATAAGAAAATTAAAGTAATTAGGAGTGATCGCGGTGGAGAATATGTAAATCCTTTTGGTGAATTTTGTGCTCAAAATGGGATTAGACATGAAGTCACTCCACCGTATTCACCACAGTCCAATGGTGTGGCTGAACGGAAAAATCGAACCCTCAAGGAAATGATGAATGCAATGCTGTTAAGTTCTGGGTTACCTCAGAACTTGTGGGGGGAAGCTATTTTATCAGCAAATTACCTTTTAAATAAGGTGCCCCGAAAGAAAGAGGTGAAAACACCTTATGAGCTTTGGCATGGAAGACAGCCCTCCTACAATTATTTACGAATGTGGGGGTGTCTAGCCAAAGTAATTGTACCTATTCCAAAGAGAGTAAAGATAGGTCCAAAAATAGTTGATTGCATTTTTATTGGTTATGCACAAAATAGCAGTGCATATCGATTTCTTGTGTACAGATCTGAGATTTCAGATATACACAGAAATACAATAATGGAATCGAGAAATGCTACATTTTTCGAGCATAATTTTCCATACAAATCTGATGAGGGACCGAGTTCGTTAAAACGAACATTTGAAGATGTCTATGATGATAGTCTAGATAGTGATCATGGACAAGATGATGAGGTTGAAGTTAGACGTGGTAAGAGAATAAGAACAGAAAAAACTTTTGGTTCAGATTTTCTTACTTACATGCTCGAGAGCGAACCTCAAAGCTTTCAGGAAGCTATAAACTCTCTTGAATGTCCTTTATGGAAAGAGGCAATCAAAAGTGAAATAGATTCCATTTTGCAAAATCATACTTGGGAGTTAGTGGATCTACCTCCTGGTTATAAACCTTTGGGTTACAAGTGGATTTTTAAGAGGAAGATGAAAGCAGATGGAACTATTGATAAATATAAGGCAAGGCTGGTAATAAAGGGTTACAAGCAAAAGGAATGCCTTGATTATTTTGATACATATTCACCAGTGACGAGAATAAATTCCATAAGGATGGTGATTGCTATAGTAGCCTTACGAAATTTAGAGATACATCAGATGGATGTAAAAACGGCATTTCTAAATGGGGATCTTGATGAGGAGATCTATATGGAGCAACCTGAGGGTTTTTCTGCTCCAGGACAAGAGAGAAAAGTATGTAGACTGGTGAAATCTCTGTATGGTCTAAAACAAGCTCCAAAACAATGGCATCAAAAATTTGATTCTGCCATGTTGGAAAATGGGTACAAAATAAATGAATGTGATAAATGTATCTATATAAAAGATACAGACGATGGATATGTTATTTTATGTCTATATGTAGATGACATACTTATCGTGGGTAGTAATGATAATATGATCCAAACTACCAAAGCTTTGTTAAATACAAAGTTTGATATGAAAGACATGGGGCTTGCAAATGTGATACTGGGAATTAAAATTTCCAGGTCTTCGATTGGAATCATTCTTAGTCAGTCACATTATATAGATAAAATACTGGATAAATTCAGTAATGAGGATACTGGTATAGCCATAACACCCATAGATATGAATTTACATCTTTCCAAGAATAAAGGAGATGGTGTTTTCCAAGTGGAATATTCTAGGGTGATTGGAAGTCTAATGTACCTGATGAGTTGCACTAGACCGGATATAGCCTACTCAATAAGTAGACTAAGTAGATACACGAGTAATCCAAACCAAGATCATTGGAAAGCGATAGTGCGAGTACTGAGGTACTTACGATATACTCGTGATTACGGACTGCACTACACAAGATATCCAGCTGTATTAGAAGGATATAGTGATGCTAGTTGGATTTCTGATATAAAGAATTCAAAGTCCACTAGTGGATATGTATTTACATTGGCTGGTGCAGCTGTAACATGGAAGTCCTCCAAACAAACAGTTATAGCTCGTTCCACTATGGAATCTGAGTTCATAGCTTTGGACAAATGTGGAGAAGAGGCTGAATGGTTACGTCAGTTCTTAGAGGACATTCCACAATGGTCGAAACTTGTGCCTGCAATTAGCTTACTTTGCGATAGTCAATCTGCAATTGGCAGGGCACAGAATATCATGTATAATGGAAAGTCTAGACATATACGTCGAAGACACAATTCCATTAAACAGTTAATCTCAACTGGAGTGATTTCTATAGACTATGTAAAGTCGAAAGAAAATATTGCGGATCCGCTAACCAAAGGGTTAAATAGAGAATTAGTTGAGAAGTCATCGAGGGGAATGAGATTGAAGCCCGTGAAAGAAAAGTCGATATGATGGAAACCCGACCTATGTGACTGGAGATCCTAAGATTTAGGTTCAACGGGACAACGCAATTGTAAAGGCTAGTATGAATCACTGTGGGGGTTTTTACCCTTACCCATTCCTATGGTAAAACAGTGATAGATATAAGGTTAAGCTATGCTTTTAATGATTCTCGGATGTTTGGTAATCTATAAGGATTATATGGAAACAGAAGAATCACCTATGTGGGAGTGAAGAGGGGCCGCTTCAAGGAGAATTGCGCCCACCACAATTCTTTAAACTCTTGCAGAACCAGGACGATGTTCATGGCCAAAATGAACATAATAGTGAGAACTTGAAAATATCATGAAGGGGTTCTGTGTGAGGTGTATCATCATTTACATAAATGATATAATGGTTCAAAGACATCGTGTCTACCATTTAATCAGTAAGGTAAATACATTTTTACAAGGAAAGGTTCAAAAAGTAACATCTACCTGTCCTATGCAGACTCCAACTGTAAAGCTTTATCACCTGTGTGTTTAGAATGAGGCTAGTTTAATTTATTCATGTGGGGGATTGTTGGGTTTTGAAACGTTTGTAACCTAATGAATATATTAAATAGTTTTTAATTTGTATTAAATTTGTTTTATTTCTTTTGTTTTCCGTTACATTTCTTTTTACTATATATATGTATACTATATATATATGTATAGGGTTTTGAGGTTAATGGAATATAGGAAATAGAAGAAAAATTCTAAAAGTGTTCTAGGATTTAGGAAATGTGGTGATAAAGTTTAGATATTTTTTGAAGTTCGAAGTCAAATCCTTGGTGGTGCTAAAGCCAAAGATCGGGAGTATCCGTTATATTCTGGGAGACGATCGTCAACAAATCACTCGCACCTGTGAAGACAAAATCGTTTTTAAGGACACTGTGATATTACACAGACCTCGGAGTACTTTCAAATACATCATATACAGGTTCTAATTTATATTTACAATATATTTAAATATATTTTATTAATTTGTAATATATATATATATTTATAAATATTTGATTAATGTTCATTAGTTTATTACAAATATAATATTTACTTGACGTCACTTTGTTTAAACAACATCGTTATCATTCATTTGTAATAACAAAAAAAGGGTAGAAACTTTACTCTAAAAATATAATAAAAGAAAAGAAAAACACAAAGGAGAAATTGAATAAGCAATTAAAACAAATTATGAATATTTCGCCAATCTCCAACTTTAGAAAACCATAAAAAAAATCACTCGAACCTTCCCACATATTGAAACAAATTTAATTAAGAATTTAAAAACTATCAAAAGCAAAATAGAACTTCATTTACTTTTCCAATAATAGATTAAAGGTGCTAGATCTCAAGAACAATGTAAAAACAACCAAGCTACGAGGCTATTTTTTATTTTATTCATTTATTATATAATATGTTATATTGTTTATTGTTTGTAAATATTTTAAGCGCAAAATATAATTAAATTTTGAGTTCTAAATTCAAACATAAGCTTTAAATTCAAATTTGATATCCGAGTTTGAAGCTCAATACTCATAGAGCTCGGTACATAGCTACCGGGCTTTAAATTTAGAATATTGGTTCAATGGCCTCAATTCTCTCTCAATTTAAAAAGATCCAGTCCAAATGTGTCTAAGCCCGAATTGTTAAGCTCGCTGACAGTCTAAATTTATACCCTCACAATGAACCACCAGTCCACCACTCAATCACGCAACCATTTTGACAATCATGATCTTCTCCGACAATTAATTAATGACGATTGACATGTATGAGTCTAAACCAATATTGCTGCCCCTGATTTCATAGGATAAGCAATGTTCAGCTTCATCAGCAGCTAGCTATGAGTCTCTGTTTTTCCTTAGACCAGCTATAGCGTGTTTGTAACCATTGCGGCATTGCCTTGAATCATTAGCATTTTGAGAAATTTCAAATGTATGTAAACTTTGTAAGCTTTTCTACATCATAGCGTCCTTAAGTCAAACATTTGGGAGAACTAGTCCTTTGAACTAGTTTCGGTTCAGGCCTGCAAGTGAAAATGAGAAATTAATGAAATGTATGAGTTCTAGGCTTCTAGCATACTCAGCTACAGTGGCAATTGAGCATCGGAATATAATAACCATATTATTCTTCCTGCTAATTTTCTAACAAATATCAAATATTAAACGGTCAAAACCACTGACTCGGATAATTTTTTGGTGGTTATACTAATTTTTTTTTTTTGTTGGGTGGAAATTGGTGGTTATACTATAGTCTATAGGATGGTAAATCAAGGAATAAAAGACGAAAGCGCTTACAGTCCAGCAACAACGACTTTTGATACCCACCTTGACAAACAAAGTGCGCACCAAAACAAGCAATTACCCACCAGGCTCGCGTTAGCTGAACCATGCTTCAAGCCCATTAAAGACCCTGGAATCGGCCCCAATTAGTAGTTCCCACCCAGTAACAGCCTCTCAGACAACGACATTCCAGCCCCAGGAATGGTCGCGTTCCTGCATATTGCAATGGTATCATCCTTGTAAACTCGTTATGCTACAGAGACAGAGCCGAAAGCTTAGGCATGAAAGCTGGTATCAGACCTCGAAGCTTGTTATGTCTTAGATCAAACCCTATTAATCTAATAGTAACAACCATACAACGTGGTGCTTCCAAAGACGTTAGATTGTTGTGAGACAGAGTGAGTTGTTGCAGCGGAGGGTGCTCGAACAGAACCGAATACCTGAAGAAACACTAAATTACCGGAATATTACTTTCTATATTGTTTTTTTCCGATTGACAATTTCACCAGTGAAGTCAACAATGCCGACGAGACTTTACTACAAAACAGATGACCACTAGCATCGAGAAAATACAGGTTTTTAAGCAAATCCAAATTGGGAATCTCGCCAGAGAAGTTATTTCCTTGGAGTTCGAAGACAGATTTTTCAAGAGGTTGAAAGTCCAACGAATGGGACCACGGAGATGGATACTATCGAGAAGAGAAAGAGCACCAAGTTAATCGGGCACGAAACCGGTGAGGAAGTTCTTGGAGAGGCTTAGATGAGATGACTCGGTCGCATCTGAAACCGTATGTAAAAGATGTGGTCGCAGGGGTCTTAGCTCATTTTTCAGATCTTTGAGAACTTGCATAATAGTTCCAAACACATCGATACCAGAAGAAAACGAAATTCGAGGGATGAAGAGGGAAGAAATTGTAATCTGACATTTTTTGGAACTTGAAATGAAAATGGAATGGCGTAGAAGTAGAAGGTGAAGTGTGTTTTGTGAGAGAGGTAGCTAGCAAGAAGAAGGTTTACAAGAGATTGATTTCATTGTTCAGTAGTCTCGATTTTGGTTACCTTCTTCATTTAATTAGAATTGTTAAATTTGAATAAAATAAATGATGGGTCACGTGTTCGACCCACCTAATGCCATAGATAATTAAGACGTAATTATACTGAATGTCGTTATTAAAAAGAAAATTCTTTGCTTTCCCTTTCTCTGTATATATTTTGGAAACTATATTCTTATAGAAGATTCTGCTTTAATCAGATAACTTATAGAACATGTACATTTGAATATAATTGATTCTACGGATGTCTTCTCCTACATTACTCAACTGTTACACATTTCTTAGAAATGAATTAATGAAGAATAAAGATGAAAAAACTTTTGACATTTGGTATTGACTTGCTACTTTCATTTCCACCATATATTTTTTTTTAAAGAGAGAGAGAGAAGAAGAAGAAGAAGAAGAAGAAACTAGCCTGAACTTTTCCTAGGATCACTTATCATTCACGCTTGGTGCTCCTGTATTTGAACAGTGGTAGTGATGCTATCCAGATACTGCTTGATGCGAGTATGGTTTGTCTCGAATATGAATGGCATTCCCATAATCTGCAAATTCAACATTTGTGGCAAATCAAACTTAAGAAGGCACTACAAGAATAATGATGATAGCAGCCAGTTTTCATAGAACGCTGACATAAACTGCAGTATACATATATTAATACAGTAACCATAGAGTATTGCAGAGGACTAACAGCCCATTCAAATAAATTATTTGCAGCAGCGTTAATCAGTTAAAAGGACTGGGTGAGTGGGAAGTGGAATGTGGAGGTACTGATTATTATAGAAAAGCTATACATACCACACAGCAGCATCCAACAAAAAAACACTACAACCTTTCATTTTCATTTATCATTTGTCAGAACCATAGGCACATACCTCAATCAAGCAATTGGAATTAAGGCTTACACTCCGTCCAGGGCCTACTTCCTTGCCGTTCATGGAGATTGCAGACTTGCCAAGATTTTTGAGATGGAATAATCCTCCTTTGTCCAACTGTATACTTGCCTATCAAATATGAAAAGAAAACACATTGCTACATTCATTTCAAAGACAGTAGAACTTATGCCCTACTGAATATTAGCAAGAAGGGGTTAATAGTACAAGGTAAAACGACTAGCAGGCTGAAGGTTTGCTACATAATAACAGCTCCCTCCCCTGTCCTCAAGAAAATAAGTCCCTACACTTGAGGTAGATTGTGTATAGTAAGTGTAACCCAACCTCTCTTCCAAACAAGAGAGTTCACCAGGCATCACCTTTGTACAAGCAGCACATCCTAAAATTTGTGACACACTTGGGCATAAGACGCTATACTTGTATGTGTTCATTTATGAAGATGGAAGTTTCAAGGGGAAACAAAATATTTCTCTCATGAATAAGTCAAGATGAATAAAGAAAAACTTACCTGCCGTCGGGATATTTTATTAGCACGACCTTCTCTTCCCAAGTCAATGTCAACAGTAACATCTTCTGTTGCTCTACCAAGTAAAACCTGCATACAAAATTATTAATCATCGAGAGCATCATCCCATGTTGGCTGACTTGCACCAACTTGTAACATAAAATTTCCATAAACCTACTCTAGCCTCCAACACATTAAAAACCTCTTTTCATTGAAACACTTGTGAAGTCAAAAACCTTCAGATCTTGTAAAATACAATCAAACTCTGTTACTCTAGCTCTTTCCCTAACAAGTTCCATCCCTACTAATGCTAAGTACTAATTTAATTTGATAACTAAGGAGAGTGATTAATCTAAAGAGATAATTACTGCTCCATACTTTATAGCTCTTTTCCAGATTTAACCAAAGGGCTGAAACCCATTATACACTCTTGATAAGAGAGAAAAGACAAAGAAAAGATCCAATACACAAACCAAGTAGGTGAGTTATGGATGTGTAGTGATGGAATACCTCAGGTTTCTTAATATAATGCTTCGAGTGGCGCCCATATAAAATGGCAAGTGCTCCATGAGATGCAATAACTTTCTGCATATAAGAATGAGCACCCTGTTCCAACCTTATGATGGCCCTTTTAGTGGACTCATTCTGATATCTTGAGACTGCAAATATGGAAGAGTAAAAGGATCTATTATTTGCATAGAAATATAACTTTTCAGGTCTTCTTAATAACAAAACAGACAAAATATAACATTACAACAAAAGGAAAAGAAAAGAAACTTCAAAAACATGAATGATTATAGATTACTAAACTAAACCATAATAAGTACCATATCAAGGAAAAAAAACAGATATATATGATTGAAGGAAATCATACGTCTGCAAGTGCTTGTTCATAGACGAAAGAAACAAAGAGAAGAGAGGTGGAAGTATATCCTTCAATGAATTTCATTAGTCTATAGCCTGAATCACATAAAAGCATGTTTCTTCAGTACACATGGGATACAAAACCATGGCATGATTTCCAATTTGTATCTTTTCCTTACCAGGAATGGTCAATATTAAATAAACAAGTAACACATGTGCATATTGTCCTTGGTGATACAAGATACAAATAATTGAGAATCTCATTCTAAAAGGTATTATCATCACAATTATATAAGATGGAATTCATGCATACAGGCCACAAAAAAGCCAATCACTTGACAAGAAAAAAACTTATAAGCATCTCCTTCAATGTCAAATGCTATAAAATGCCTGAATAAGAACTTAAAAAACTTATACGTACACACAAACATTAGTACACAAGTGATTAGAGGATAAGCAAAACACATGCAGATAATTTCCAAAGTATAGATACAGAACTACTGGCTATTAATTTAATGAACACTAGCTTGATTAGGTTACCTTCTTCGCTAGCATACAAGTCTTGGTCATCTGGATCCAAGTCCATATCAAGTATCTACAAGGGGAAAAATTAAAGGAAACCACAAATAAATAAATAGATATGACACCTATCAACAAGATGCTCAACATTTTGGAGTTTACCATTGCCTCAATATCTGAATAACAAGGTACATCATCATCACTCTCGATAAGCATCCCATCTTGTTCTGGCATTGGAGGATTTAAAGCTGGTTTGGGGACAGCAACGTTCATGGATGCTACTTCTGCATGTGTTGATCGATGATCTCTAGTTAAAACTGACACATCGGATTCCTCTTTAATTCCACTAGCATTTTGAGGATAGCTTTGAAAGCTCTCGGAATCAAAATCTTGCTTCTCTATAAAACGATCAGTTGAGGTGAGATGCTGTTCGAATACAATTTCTTTACTATCCTCGTACATTACCGGGGAAGTTTTTGTTCTTACATTTTCAGTAATAATCTGATCTGGATCACCACTAGCAATACCTACAGCCCTAGAAGCTACATGAGGTGACTCAGAAACCTCAAATTTAACCCCAAAATTACCAAGAGGAAGTTTTAAGCCTATTTCCTGCAAATTTGGTTCCAATATTTGAAAAGATGCATGAGATTTTCTAGGAGCATTTCGCTCTTTGTGAATAAGGCTTGGTCCTCTATCACTAGTTTTTTGAATGCCAGAGAAATCCTTAGGAGATGAAGAAATTGTGTCATTAGCTTGTTGAAATTTCTGTTCTGCTGTAGAGGCCATCATCGCTTGGGACAAATGATTTGATAGAAATATATCATCGTTGCATGGAATTTCCGTGTCTTCAGTGTTTAACGTGCAGTTAATGACTCCATCTTTTAATTCAGGAAATTGAAGACTGGAAGCTAATATTGATGATTGCAACTTAGTCTCTGAACTGTAAGACATTTGTCCATCAACATTGTGAGACCCCTCATTGCCATCTAGTTCTCCAGGATATGCACCAGAAGTACTCGTAATACACACATCCGGAGCTACTGATATCTCTGCTTCAGTTATATCATTCATGTTATCTTGACCTACATCATTTGGTGAATTCAACAAAAGCGAACTCAGGCCATCATAATAAGACTTATCAAACATGTCTTGGAGTTCTTCATCATTGGTAAAGTTCCATAGGGAATTGGATAATTCTTCCAAATAAACTTCAGGGTTATTATCACCTTTGAGATCATCCAAATCCATTTCGGTTTTCACCTTAATGTCCAATGGTACATCATACCCTGATGTTCCTGTATTTTTAGCATCATAATCATCAGGAAGTTCAAAAGAACCTCCACTGCACAGATCATTATCTTTAAGACCAATGTCAACTGGCAAAGCTGGTGCTGAGACTGTTCTCCACATTGACATCCCAGGAAGTGGAGATGAATAATCCAAGCTGCTAAATGATGCGCCACATTCTGTAATAGGTGAATTGAAGACCTTATTCCCTTCAAATTTCGAGCACATGTTTGGCTGGTCACTGTTAATATGATCAAATGCAGATGGGGATTTCATTCCTAACTCATCATCTTTTAAGAAGTCACATACTGGCAATTCTTTCGACTGTCCCAAGTCCTCAAGAGGCAAATTCTCCCCAAAAATATGAGGAATTTCATTGTGTGTGTTGTTTTGCTCAATAGGAAAATCTTCAGCAACAGGATTTTGGACTCCTAAATGGCAGGTATTGACAGCAACATCACCACTATCTATCATATTTTGTGGAAAAGTATTGTGTATAGCATCCATATCTGACCCCTCGAATCCAAAAGGATTTGACATTGGATCCCCAGGCGTGCAATTTGCAGATAGATGCTCATCTCCATTTACTACAAAATTGCTACTATCAGGTACAACAAGAAAGCTGAGGTCCATGGAATTAAAGGGTTCATTGCAGATCCTTTTACGCAGAGCATAGTAACAACTACGGACACTTTCAACTTTCCTCTTCCCAGAAACAGACTTGTTTTCTTTTGAATTTGCAAATTTATTGAACTTAGATGGAAGCGTTGAAGCAGAATGCTCTAAGTCATTCATGCAAGTAGAAGCTTCTGCAGAAACAACAGGATCATAAAGGAGAGAAAACCAGCGATCTTGCAGTTCTCGAACAGTAAATCTACGAGAAAATTGAACAGCACCTTTAGCAAGTGACTCCAAGGAAGCACCAGCCTGAAAACAGAATAAAGAAAGATATAAGAACATACAGTTTTAAAAATATATCTGTGATTCATACTAAGAGATTAAACAGGGAAAGAAAAAATCAAAACAGTAGGTATTCTGCCTTGAAACAGAAAATGTTGAAGAATTACTAAAGCCATCTGTCCTTGTCAATGAGTGTTCAAACAAATTTTATAAAATGAGATAGGAATCACAACATAAATTCATGCATCTACTTATAACCTGTTTGGAAGAAATCAATTTCAACATTTAACAGGCTACTTATTTCCAGTTAGTCTTATATTTTCCTTCTATGTCATCTTTTATTTTATTTTCTTTGGCAGCTTAGAGGTATTAGGTATATAAATCTGACCTAAGAGATGCTTCTAAACTTCCATCTTGAATAATGCATAACGTTAACAGAATTCGCCAAGTTGAGGATTCCATGGTATGGGATACCAAAACATGAACATAGATTTTAGTTGTTAAAATATATGATACAGTAATTAGAGAGTATGGCCTAAGCCTTCAAATAATGAAGCAAAACATACATTTTCAAAAGTATCTACTTTTGAAATCAAAACCTAACATTTTCACAAAATTAACGCTTTGAACACACCAAGTTTTTATTTAATTTTTTTTTTTTTTGTACCACTGAAATTCCACCTCAATTCCCTACATCTGACAGATATAACCACCAACTTCAGGCTCGGCAAGGCCATGCCTCTAGCACCAACACTTATTCCACACATATTCACTGTCCTGTATTTTGCATGACCCACATACCTTGGTTCTATTTTTCGAATTTCAAAGCTAAATAGGGCATTCTGCAAACAGCAACTACTAAGAATCTTTAGCAAAAGGACACTTACCCATAATGTTTTGGTTACACATGTCTTTCTTTCTTTTCTTTTCTTTTCCTTTTTTTTTTTTCCTTTTAAGCGCAGTGAAAAAATATATGCACTTGGAAATTAGAATACCGTTTCTTTTTTGTCATAATATTTATGCTTAAACACAAGAAACCCGTGATTTCAAAATCTATTAACAGATACTATATTTGTTTTTAAGAAAAAAAAAAAAACAAAACAAAACAAAACAAAACAAAACAAAACAAGGATGGTACATATAAGCTATAAAAATTGAAGTAATCAACTCCAAGAACCAAACATAAAAATAAAAATAACAAACAATAATCCCTCAATTCTGAATCCTCCGAGGCAAAGCAATTGAGCAAGAAGAACATAGCCCATCCCACATTATAGACGAAGAACGTTAAATAGGATATCCAAGGAGCCGAAATCCAACCTAAAGAACATCAATGGCGGTTACAAACATACCTCGACGGCGTTTTTCAGCAAAAGGTCATCTTCAGGAATCCAAGGAGAGATGGGAGCTAGAGCACCCATGGTGGCGGGACTTCAACAACTATATTAATTTCGCTCTCTCTTTCTCTATTTTTCTCTCTCTATATGAGACTATGATGTGCTTGTTGTCTGTGAGAGTGAGACATTAATAAAAGAAAAGCTTGAAGTCCGAAAAAGGAAAAGAAGAAAAATTAAAATTAAAAAAAAAAAAGGTGAGAGTAGGAGAGGGGTTTTACAGAGTGAAAAAACCTAAACTTTTATATCTGTTTGGGCGGACTGGCAAAGAGAGGTTTTGAAACGTGGAGACGCAGTTCGGTGGTCTCAGGTGACCAGTAAATTCATGTAGGATCCATGAAATCCATGTCAGGTTAGGGCACGTGCAAAACTCTCTCTTTCAGGTTACTATTTACTGGACTCGCAGGTCGCCGCGGTATCCTGCTTCCCATTTGGGTTGACCATTGACCCAACACTCCCATCGGACCTATTCCCCCAATTTTTCTACGATTAATATTTTATTATTTCATAATCTAAATTAAAAAATATTTTTTTAATATCATAATAATTCTTGAATCATACGGCATTACATATGCGACTTTATGTATATTAAAATTTAAAATTTTTAATCTATAAGTTACTAAATTACTATTATATTATTACAACACACTACTAGAAAATAGGATAAAAAATAACGGTGAAAAACCGACGTCTTAAATATTTACACGACAGACATAAACCGTCGTCTAATTAGGCGTCGTCGATAGTCATAAAACATAGAAAACGGTTAAAAATCGACATCTAAAACATTATTACGACGGACCACAATGTAGTCTAAAACCATACTGAAGCCACGTAGACACCATGTGGCAAATATATAGACGACGTTTTTTATGTAGAAACCGTCGTCTATGTTTTTTTTTTCGCAGCTTTTAAATCAATTTATACAAAATTATATTAAATATTAAATATATTCTAATTACAAAACTCTCATATACAATTTTTCACACAAAATGTGCACAATGTATGCACGGGTAGTTCATACATATCATCGAGTTTAATACATATCATCGGGTTTCATACATATCATCAGGTTTAATATATATCACCAGATAATTTATACAATTTTTCGATTATATACACAATATACAAATTAACAACCAATTTAACAAATACATTCAATATTCAATATTTGAACTTTCTAATGAACGAGTTAGGCCCGTCATATACAATTAACAACCAGATGAACACAATATATTCAATATTCAAACTTTTCAATGCACGGATTCAAACATTTTCACGGAATAATGCATTCACAATTTGTTAAAAACAATGTAAATAGATTGCCGAATACTAACCTTAAAGTTTTTGGGTTAAAAATCACAAATATTCTGTGAAATGAATAAATAATCCGACCACAATAGAGAATATGAGGAACGACGACCACAATAGAGAAGAGGATGAATAGCGGTGGGTGCTTTAGGATTTCTAAAGAAGTGAGAGAAAATGAGAGATAAATATGCGTATAAAGAATAAAATACAAAATTAAAAATGACGGACAAAAACTAAGTCTGTCGTCATTACCCAGATAACACGGCTGTAATGGAATAGTCTTTTTATTTTTTTACCCATAAATGGATAAAAACGACAGTTCCATTATAAAATCATCGCTTTTACCCAAATAAGACGACGGTTTTGCAATGGAACCGTCGTTTTTACTCCAAAAGGCACCGTTTTATGTAAACACGACAGTTTTGTCTATGGAACCGTCGTATATAGCCTACAACTAATATACGTGGTATCCACGTGTCTTTTGACATTATAAACGACAATTTTTGTGAGAAACCATCGTTTATAACATAGACTAAAAATAATGGTCTCCACAGGAACCGTCGTAGATAGTCTACATCCAAGACATGTGGCATCCACGTGTCTTGGGGCATTATAAACAACGGTTTCTATGGGTAACCGTCGTTTATAACCTACTAGAAAATAAGGTAAAAAATAACGGTGAAAAACCGACGTCTTAAATATTTACACGACGGACACAAACCATCGTCTAATTAAGCGTTCGTCAATAGTCATAAAACATAGACGACGGTTAAAAATCGACGTCTAAAACATTATTACGATGGACCATACTGTCGTCTAAAACCATACCGAAGCCACGTGGATGCCACGCAGCAAATATATAGACGACGGTTTTTATGTAGAAACCGCCGTCTATGTTTTTTTTTCAGTGGCTTTTAAATCAATTTATACAAAATTATATTAAATATTAAATATATTTTAATTACAAAATTACTAATTAAACCAAAACTCTCATATACAATTTTTCACACAAAATGTGCACAATATATGTACGGGTAGTTCATACATATCATCGAGTTTAATATATATCATCGGATTTTATATATATCATCGGGTTTTATATATATCACCAGATAGTTTATACAATTTTCGATTATATACACAATATACAAATTAACAACCAACTTAACAAATATATTCAATATTCAATATTTGAACTTTCTAATGAGCGAGTTAAGCCCGTCATATACAAATTAACAACCAGATGAACACAATATATTCAATATTCAAACTTTTCAATGCATGGATTCAAACATTTTCATGGAATAATACATTCACAATTTGTTAAAAACAATGTAAATTGATTGCAGAATACTAACCTTAAAATTTTCGGGTTAAAAATCACAAATATTATATGAAATGAATAAGCAATCTGACCACAATGGAAAAGAAGATGAACGACGACCACAATGAAGAAGATAAGGAATAGCGGCGGGTGCTTTAGGATTTCTAAAGAAATGAGAGGAAATGAGAGAGGAATATGCATGTAAAGAACAAAATACAAAGTTAAAAACGACGAACAAAAGTTAGGTCCGTCGTCATTACCCAAATAACATGGCTGTAATGGAACAGTCGTGTTTTTTTTTTTTTACCCAGGAATAGGTAAAAATGATTGTTCCATTACAAAATCGTCATTTTTACTCAAATAAGACGACGGTTTTGTCTACGGAATCCTTTAGAACCGTTGTATATAGCCTACAACCAATATACGTGGCATCCACGTGTCTTTTGACATTATAAACGATGATTTTTGTGAAAAACCATCATTTATAATATAGACTAAAAATGATTATCTCCACGAGAACCGTCGTAGATAGCCTACAACCAAGACACATGGCATCCACATGTCTTGGAGCATTATAAACAACGGTTTCAATGGGTAACTGTCATTTATAACCTACAACAACAACGATAGTTCTTCCTAAACTGTCGTTTATATTTTTTTTTGCAACGAACCGTCGTTATTATCGCTTCTAATAGTTAATAACCATCATTTTAATGTATCAACGATGGTTACTCTGAAAACCGATAATTATATAGATTTTTAACCGTTGTATATGATCTCTTTTTGTAGTAGTGACATATTGTAAGTATCATATGTATTATTATACTATATTATTCATGTCAGTTTTAATTATTATGTACAATATAAAAAAATATATATTATGATCATGCACAATATCAAAAAATAAAACATTTGAGTCCTATAAATATATTATTACGATGTTCTATAATGAATGACTTGTAGTTTAACAATGCACCGTGTATGATCTATAAAATAGTTGCATATAAAATATTTTCCACAATTATCTTCATCACCAAACAAAGTCATAATTACCCTAAGTAAAAATAACAATGATAATTATCCAGATAAATATATATTATGACTGAATCTTTTTTTTTTTTTTTGATAAAATATATTATGACTGAATCATTAAACTAAAAGAAGAAAAAAAAAAACATTTTAAAACCATTGAGTTTTGAAGTAGAAATACATTGCAGACGCGACGAAAATTTTAGTAGTAAGTAGTTCAAAAAATATAAATTGATTGCCTTTTATGCAAAGTGAAGAAATTAAATACAATAAAATAGGATGAAAACCTAATTAAATAGGTATTCAACCAAAAATTCCAGTACTAAATCGCGTTAGAATTATTGTAATTTTTTTTATGGATAACATCAACGAAATCTTCTGTAATTTATCCATAGTTTTATAGTTTAAAACATTTCATATTAATTTTTATTAAATTTAAATGAAAATGATAAAATGATAATTGGAATTTTTTAAAAATTGGAGAAGTTAAAATTTTTAAATTACTTGCATTGGATTTGTGTCTTATCAACATATAATAATAAAAGATAGAAAAATAAAAGTGTTTTGAGTAAGTGTTTAATAAAAATATAAAAAAAAAAATTAATCTCGTAATACTAATTTCTCTCCTCTTTTTTCATTTTCGGGTAACAAGGTTTTCCCCACCCATTCTCTCCTTCAGGCCGAACGTAACCAAAGAGGAAGAAAACATTTTTACATCAAATTCTTCAGACCTACATCTAAATTTTAGCTTGCCCAATAGTTTTTAATCCTTCTAAATATATTGACGAGGTCAATTTAAGCTAAAAATCATTATAAAAAAAGTTACATTTTTCTCTTGGTCGAATCTGCAATTTGAATTTATTTTAATCCTTCTAAATCTATTAACGAGGTCAATCTGAGCTAAAAATCATTATAAAAAATAAATTGCATTTTTCTTTTGGTCAAATCTGTAATTTGAATTTATTTGTTTAGTTGTGTATTTTTATGTGAAGTTTTGGTGTTGATGGGAATTTGTCCTAATTCTATCCTAAAAGTTGAAGTTGTTTTACATTTGTTTGTTTGTAATTTGTGATGGTCATATAGTAAGTATTCATTTCTCTTTTGGTTGGAAAACAGTTGCAGCTCAATCTGCTCTATCATGTTTTCTTTTTTTTCTTTTGGCCTTCTTTAAGATTGGTTTAGCCTTCTTCTGGTGATGAGTTTTTCTGTTCTGCTTTAGTTTATGGAAAAACTCATTTTCTTAAGGAACAGCAAAAGTTGCCTTATCACGAAGAGGAGATGCTGAGACAGAAAGAAATGAGAAAGATAGAGAGAGACAGAGGAAGAGAGGAAAGAGGGAAAAAAAAAATTAAAATTAAAATTAAAATACTTTTATTTGCCAAGAAAAAAAAAAACATAAATTGTGGGAGAGTTTTTTATCCCAAAAAAGTACAATGTGTGTTTAAATTAAGAACTTTGTTTTATTTATTACAAATTGAGGGAAGGGAAGCTTTGTAGATGTTCAAATATCTGATCTAGAAATGTATTTCAATAATTTTATTTTCAGATAAAATTTATGAATACTTTTTCAATTAAATTTTTTTAATTTGATTGTTTTCTCCAAATTAATATAGTGTCTATTTTTGTCATATTTTTTTTGAGCAATTTACATTTTATTATTATTATTTTATTTATTTTATTTTAAATGACTTGCCTATACACAAACAAATATAACCTGAATCTGTTTAGTGTTTGAAAAAAATACCCAACAAAAATGTATGATAATAAGTAATAAAATAATTGAAATTGTTTGAAAAAAATGCCAGGCAAATTAATATGCTCATAAAACATAGAATAATTAAATTCTATGGTCCAGGATAAATAGACGTGTCACGTGCATAGCTAGCACGAAAGTACGTCTTGCTTATGATTGTGGTTCATGTCTTATGAAAAATTTCATATAATTAATTATTGTCATCCGACTAGCCTAATTTCATAAAATTAAATTCTTGCAGGAAATTAAGGAGATAAAAATTATTATTATTATTATTGTTGTTGTGGATGAGGTAACTCAATGATAAAAAGCTTAGGAGAATGTTTTTTTTTTTTTTTTGATGGAAGTTAGGAGAATGTTTTTTAAACATTGAAAGAGACATGTCTTTTCATGTTCAATTCCAAAACAGTACTAAATTGTGAAAATTTTAAATTTCCATCCCATGCGCTCTTTGTCAATTCCATTTTATTTTTTCGTAGGAAACTTTCCTAGTTTCTTTGTCGTTTCATAAAACGAATAGTAGCCGATGGACTCTCCATTAACCAAGACGAATTTACAATCGAAGGTGACCAAATGTACCATGGGCCATAGCCCAATGCCCACGGGACGACCATAAATTGAACCATGTAATACGGGAGAATTTGGACAGATGGTCACGTGGGCACAAAATTAATTAAAAAATGCTCAGTACATTTTCAATAAAAAATATAAATTACTATGTAACGTATAAATAGACATTATTTAAATTAATATATTATAAATGTATAATCAATTTAAAAATTATTTTTCAATGATAATGTATACAAAAATTATTTATAGTTATTAATTAATTATATATTTTATTAAATATTTTTAGTTTTTGAGCAAATCAGATTTTTAAAAAAAATTTTACTTTTTGGAAATTTAATAATGTCTGACAGAACTTCTGAAAGTAGACATTCATCTTGACAATGTCAAAGCCACGTCATCTCGATATCCATTATAGACATTTTCATTGGAGAGCATCTTTTTAAAATAATATCTATATGTGGCATGTTAATTTTAACAATCCACATTCTATTGGAGATGGTCTCATAATTTTAAAAATTTTGAAAAATTTCCATAATTTATTAATTTTCATGAAAAAAAATTAAAAATACTATCTTTCAATTAATGTCCACACTAACTTTTTCGAAAAATACTTTCTTCCAAAAATAAGAATTTTTTTTAAGGATTTAGCCCTTTTTTTTTCACTCTGCTCTACTCTACCCCTCTTCATCTCTCTCTCTCACCCCTCCACTCCCTTTCTTCGTCTCTTATTTTCTCTTTCTGTATGTCACCGGCAATAATTTGGATTAAAAAAACCGCCAGTAAAGAAAAGCTAAATGCTAGCCATGAAAGAAAAAAAAATAATCACCGTCGATAAAGAGAAGCGAAAAAACCATAGAGAATAAAAATGCAACCACAAAAATACCCTGCCCATTTTTTAGTCTTCATGTATCCACATACATTGTTCATTTTTTGTCTACTTTCCATCATAAAATATTTGTATTGGAATCAAGTCCATTTTACTACAATTGAAACAATTTAAAAATAAAAAATATGTTAAATATATAATAAAATAACATATTATCCCAACTAAAAATATTAAGCAACACATAAAGTGTTGACTCCATCACAAAGTATGGAGCCCCGCCCAATTAGGCGGGGTGATAGGCATACAAAAAATTTCTCTCTGCCTAGTACCCCAACTCAATTGGACGGGGCCTTTACTTTGTGGCGATGTCAACACTTTATTTGTTTCAGTATAGCATTCCACCCCATTTTATATACCCTTTGTGTATGCTCCGTTTGTTGGGCGAGGATACATCGTCTTAACCTCAGACAAACACTGTTTAGTCTGTTTTTATTTTTTATTTTTTTTTCATTGTAATAAATTTTAAAATATACATACTAAAGCATAAAACTAATATATATGACATTTTAGCAATGATTTTAACAAAAGAAATGTAAATTACTATAGTGATGATTGTAACCAAAGATACAAATTACATTTCTCAATACTGAAGATGCAATGCAATTGTTTTTCTATATACTTAAAATATTTTGACTATGGAGCTCTAAATAAACCAAATGGTGTTAAACTACAAAGATAATCAAGAGAGATTTTGAAACATAAGTTTTTTTCTTAAACAGAGCACAAAAACAAATTTGTTTACAAAGATAATGATTATTGATGATGAAAAACACAAAAACAGAAAAATAAGAATCGGGTGAGTGGGAACATTAATTGAAAACACGTATTTTTGATTTTTTCTCTTAAAAATTGATGAATTATGGATATTTTTCAAAAAATTTAAAACCATGAATATTTTTCATTAATCCTTCGCCTAAGTGAGCATCTGTTCAAATTTCCCTATAATACGCGTCCGAAAATGACTTTTGTTATTGGTCCGACAATTTTTATGTGGGCTTAAAAACTTTTAACAGTGACTGTGATGTATCACAAATACTAATTACCAGAATTTTATTTTATTTTTTCCAAAATATCAATTACTACGAGTTGACTTATTAAAGAGTTTGCAAATACACCGATAATTGTATACTAATCATTAATCAACATGACATTTTTTTTAGACACTTATTATTTTGCCTTTTCAACCGATTGATTAACTAAATTGGTAAATTGCCGTTCCAATCAAAGAAGTAGCTTCGGAAACAATAATCGTGCAAGAAAGAAAATGCAAATCAATTAAAAATGTACAATCAGAATCCTATTTTTAATGTGATTCTATAACAACAAGAGAATAAAAAGCATCCAAAACAATAAATTCTCATTGAAAGACATATCATAACTACCAACACAGTCTACACTGATGCCATCATTTAAAAAGAAAGGTGATAATTAAGAATCAATAATACTAATAATACCAGACCGCTTACTCAAATATATTATACATATTGCAAATCTATACGAATCATCAACCCAACATTCAATGTCAATTAGCCCATGGTTCACGTCATATCATGCAATATATTTACCCAAAAAAAAACATGAAAATGAAACTTGTTATACCAAAAAAAAAAAAGAAAAAAAATTGAAAACGTTTTTGCATGCATATAGTAATAGTACAAAATGCCAAGTCCTAAAATAAAAATAAAAAATCCCACACAAGTAATTAAAAAAGTCTAACAGTACTACATATAAAATTTCCCTATTAAATATCGACTTTTACTGCAATTAACTTTGCATAAAATATCAGGTAATTGCATAAAAGCATATGCATCAAGGGAGGTCAGCAATATAATATATATAGAAATCTTCAGTTGTGCACTGCAAACATCTTCAATATTAATCAGAGAAGAGAGAAAATAAACTGCAAATATTCTGTCACCTAAAAATCAACAGAAAGCCATGGTACATAATTAATACATAGCAGCTGAAAAGTTTAATCCTTCAACTAATACCAGTACGAACTGTATATAATTCATTTTCAAAGATACACAACTGAATGTCTCATAATTTAAGTATCAGTAGTTTGCCTTTACAGCCTCAGTAGTACTACTTGCTACTACTCAAGCAAGGGATAGGTAGTGAGATCTGAGCCTGTTCCACTGTGAAGATTAGGCTGGTTCGGTTGCAGGCGCAAAGCAAATATGCGTGGAATGATTTCTGTTGAGTATCCAATAATGGTTTCGTAATCCCCTCCATTGTCAACTAATCCATAGTGTGGATCGTCTTCTCTAGCGTCCTAATCAAATTGAAATTCGTCTAATTAATTTGCATTGAAAAATCCAGATCAAAAAATAATAATTTGAACTAGAAGAGTAGTATAAGCTTGATTAATTTCATAGTTCTTACAAATTCGATAAGGAGATTTTTGTTTATTTGTGTTGCTTGCTTTAACTGCAAATACGTTTCAAACAGACGAAAAAAGAGAGAATTAATGGTTTTCTGTCAATACTGATAAAAAATGCTAACCAAAAAAATTTCCACTATTAATCAATGATTAAAATATACCAAAGAGAAGAGACAAAAAAGATTATTAACCATGGTTGTCAAGTATTAGGCATACCTTTTTGTTGGTAGTATCGATCTGATTAGAAAGCACCTTATACTGTAAATCATTATGATAGCTATGTTAGCTTGCAACTTTATAGTTTATATAAGCATATAAATATATACCCACAATTAACAGATACCAACAGCAACAATATATACCAAAGTAACCCCAGTTTAAAATTAATAATTTAAATACCCGAAAATTAAAACAAAACTTGAACTAAATGAACAAAAAAGAGGGTGAGGGATAATAACATATAAGTCCTATTTGATATGGCTTTTTAAAAGTCAAAAATAGCTTTTAGAGCTAAAAAGCTGTTTCTAAAAATGTTTGACTAATTTTTTGTAAGTGTTTATGTCTTTCAGAAGCATTTTTAAACAAAGTTAGTGAAGATTTTCTTTTCTAAGAAGCACTTTTAAAAAAGTAGAAAATAAATAAAAGCAAAAGCAAAAACTATATCAAACATGACAAAAATACATTAAAATTTACAACAAGGTATATACTTTGATAATGTAAAAAACAATTGGACATGATTTTACGATTTTACTGCTTTATCTTTAAAGTAAGGACTTTTATATTTAAATAAAATTAAAGTTCTGTTTGACATAGTTTTTGCTTTTGATTTATTTCTCCAAAAGTGTTTTTTAAAGAAGTTAGTCTTCACTGCCTTTGATAGAAAGGGCTTCTAGAGGCCATAAGCACTTTCAAAAAATTATCAAAACACTTTCAGAATCAGTTTTTGAACTCTAAAAGCTGTTTTTTGCTTCCCAAAAGTTATGCCAAATATGGCCTAAGTCAATTGGTATTTCAGATGGCAAGTCAATTGGTATTTAAACTTCCAAATTTAAGTAGAATGTAGATTTTTAATTTTTTTTAATTCACAAAAGAAAATTTCCGATAAATAAAATTATATATATATATATATAATGAAGTGCTTTACAATGAGAAAAATTAATTCAAGGAGTATTATTAGCGCAATTAATTTTTTCCAATTTATTATATTTTACAATTGTTGTTTGAAATTATAATGTAACTAATGCAACTTAACTTAAATTCAGAAAAGAATGAACTTAATTATTATTATTTTTAATAAAAAAAAGGAACGTAAGTTCTTAAATTATAGCTAACAAATATTTAAAAATATTAACTCTTATTCTATTATCGTCAACAAAATGATGGAATATAAGTGAAGTTAGGACTTAGTGGGTTAATTAGACGCTGAAATGTCATTATACTGAAATTTAAACCGGAAAGAGAGAGAAAAAAATATTTATCAAAAGTAAAATGAAAGTGACCCTATAAAGCATTATATAACTGATGCAAATAAAATAAAGAAACAGAAACAGTCAAGAAAGCAAAATTATATATAACTGAAACCCTAGAAAGAAGGCGGTAGAGAGAGATTGAACGATTCAACCTTGCGGTCACGAATAACTTTGACTGCATCTTCCATATCTTCCTCAAGCCCAAGCAGTTCCTTAAAGCTGAGGTCGTTCAGGCAGTCACCCGTCCTCTGTCTATCGAAACCATTTCGATAATTTATCCAAATTGAAGATATTAATATAAAATCATGAATATCATATAAAGTTGGAGATATATCCCCTAACTCTTACCTGATCTGCTTCCGAAGACTCCTATTTACCTCTTTCAGCTTCTTCAAGCTCTCTTGCATTCTCTGCACGCATATAAAACCCCAATGCCTCATCTATAAATATATGTATTTAATTAAGAGAGAGGGAAGAGGAGAGAGAGAGAGACCTCATAGTGAGAGTTCCATAGATCGACTCCTTCAGATCTCTGGTACTGATCGAATATCTGCTTCGTTCTACAGAGACAAAATAAGAGCAAAATTAATCATATTAAAAATAAAAAAAGAATGGGAATGAAGATATCTAGGGTTTGAAAGCATAGAAATTACGTGGTGGAGGGGCTGATGAATTCATGGAGTTTTCCGGTGCTGGAAAGCATGAGAATGGAAACTTTAGCGTCGCAGAGAATGGTGAGCTCGTTGGCTTTCTTGAAGAGCCCATTGCGTCTCTTGGAGTAGGTTACCTGTCTGTTGGTGGTGTTCTCTATCCTCTTGATCTGGATCTTTCCCCTCGCCATTTCCTACCTATTTCAGAAACTCCTAATTCCAAGCTTTTTTCCTCTCCGCTCTGATCGAAAATGAAGAAGAGGACTATTAAAGAGGAGGACATTGCCGAAAATGGAAAGGGAATGCCAAACCGGTGAAAGGGCTTGGAAGGGAGTCATGAAACGGGGTGGTACTCTTTCTCCGTTTGGACAAGAACCGATTAATTTCCCAAGTGGGGACCATTACTTTCCGTCCTTCGCCGTCTACTATTTTCCGTTAATTAGTTTGGTGGAATTCAAAATTCAAACAAACGGCTGGTTTATACTTTATACGGTACCCGTTGGATACTAACCAACTCTTTCATGCGCTTTGAGTTTCAGACTGATACCTAATCGTAATTGCTCTCAGCAAACAAGGGCAATAAATAATAAATAAATAAAAACTAATAATAATTGCTCTCGCAGCCAAATATCGATCTGCAAGATTAGGAAAACAAGAAAGACAGCTATTCGCTGTGCCTGCGGCTGGTTTTTGTGTGACTGCAGGAACAGCTTAGGTTTGTAGGTGAAGCGATTAATAGCTGGAAAGTCTGCGCTGCTTAATTAACTTTTTCACTCAATACTAGAATTTGAATTGCTTTAACGTTATTCAACACTTCTAGCTAGCTACATGATTAGACTGCATCCCATAATAAATCCATGACATAGACGTACATTCCTTCACCTAATTGCCCAGTTTATAAACAACACTCACAATTATAAATATAGAAGTTAATTTTAACGGTAGTTTGTATGGTTTGATTTAAAATTATTATTATATTTTTGTTTAATTATTATTGAAAAAATAATTTAAATTAAAAATATAATACTAATGGTATATTCTAGCATATATGATATTGTTAAAAATTTTAATGACTAAATTTATTTTAAATTAAATTTCAAAGAACTTCAGTTAAAATTAATCTTAAATATATTGTATTTTTTTTAAAGATTATATTGATTTGAACATCTTTTCTATTTTGTCATAGTGCAAAGAAATTAAAATTCCATTAAAAAATTTGTATACAAAATGGGTGATGTTGCAAAAAGAAAAAAAAAGTGGGTTTCTTTATGTGATTTCTGAAAACTCAAAGGCATTTATTTGCAAAATACAAAAAAAGGGGTGTTAGTGTAACTTTCACTATATTTATCCTTTTTTTTTTTTCTGTTAAATTCAGTATATTTATCCTTTTCAGAAAGTTCACTTTTTTTTTTTTAAAAAAATACCTTTATTATTATTTTTCCTTTTGAAAATAAATGTACCTTCATTCCACAGTGTATTAAAATTTGTTTAGTGTTTCTTTTTTTTCAAATCCAAAAATTTACTACTGCTAAAGTAGAAAATTGGGTTTTTTTTTTTTTTGGTTAAGAACTATGGAGGAGTTTAAAAAGACGTATAACATGAATGAAACAATGAACTTCATTATAGGGTGCATACTTAGTTTAATGTAAAAGTCTTTCTCTTCTTACACAGCAGAATTTCATAAATATGAAGCGAATAGTGTTAAAAATAATAATAATAATAATAAGAAAAAGACACAGAAAACCAAAACATAGGAGGTCTGGTGAAGAGGGCTAGAGCCCATCTTTGATCTTTCTCGAACCGTGTAGTGTATAGCCGTATATTGGGCTTTAATGGTTGGGCATAACATAAGGCCGAAGCCCATATATAATTATTTTTGTTTGAGTTCATTGTACGGATGCCTAGCGGTGGAAGAAATACTGTTTGAGGCCTACTATGTTTTTTTTTATGTTTTATT
>QANX01002860.1:0-57656 GCA_003254975.1 Ochetophila trinervis | reverse complement strand
ACACACATATATATATATATATATATATATATATTTTTTTTTTCATTTTAATTAACGTTAAATTCTCAAGAATTGTTCTTGTTTATACGTCAGGAAAATCAGAGCGATTAGTTATTCACGTTTCAGATCATTAACTACATGGATTTTATAGGATATAAATATGGATTCAAAGAAAATTTACCAATATATATATAATTTGGAGAAGCGATTGAAGTTTGTATGATATGTCTTACTAACCACTCCTAGGTTTTAGATATATTGTTTTCATTATAATTTAAAAAAAGAAAAAGAAAAATGAAACGGAGAAAAACACAAACTTATATAGCTGTGGAATTAAGGAGAATGATTTGGGCTAATCCTACAAATTGTCTTGATTGCAAGAAAAGGGTCATTGTTACAACAAAAAATCAAAATGGATAGATGATTTATTTAATCTGTATAGTGCTCTGTAAAATGTTATCCCACCCACAGTAAGATAGTGAAACATTAATTTCGCGTCTTGAGTACTCTTTATCTACATTTACAAAGTAGACTATAAATTAATTTATTTATCGCCCCAGAGGTAAAATTCAACAATCATTTATCTTTATCTGGACCCAAAAGAAGAACAGTGCAACGAAGAATTCGAAGGATACTAAGGAACCCCAAGACAAAAAAGAGTCACTAATCCTTTAAATGGTGCCCTCTGTTCCTACCGAATTTGGAATTTTTCTAACGAAGTTTCCTGCAAAATTCTGCGACCTTACTTTTCCCTGTCACCGTCGACAGCTCACATCACATACAGATGGATTTAAAGCTCGCTGATAAAGTTTATTCACTCGGCCATGCTACAAACACTGCAACAACTTTAAACCTCAAGGAAAAATGGTAGTTATTACTCTATAGCAATACACTATCAGTTATAATGTCCCAAGATTACCCAGTTCCTGATTTATACTGCAATGAATCAGCCGACGATGTTCTTTCCTCGGATGCTAACATTTCTGTCCAAAGTTTTCATGAAAATTTGGATTCATTGTCTGATGAAGAGAGCTCCATTGTGTTTGCCTTTGATTCCGAGGTTAATCAATTTCTGGATTGTTCAGAATTAAAACGGAGATTCTGCAACAATTCTGGTTCTGTCACTTCTCGAATTGAAGTAGTAAACTGGATGCTAAAGGTGGTTGATTCTTTTGGAATGCAAATTTTCTTTTTTTGTTTCCGTTCCTTTTTTTATGTATATTTTTTTCCATTTCTCAGGTTCATGCTTACTACCAATTTATGCCTGAAACTGCATATCTTTCTGTCAACTATTTGGACCGTTTTCTTCTGTCTCGTAAATTGCCGGTAAATGTTAAACTTTTTGTATCGTTTTCTTCTTCTTCTTTTTTGTTTTTTGTTTCCATCCAACAAGAACTCATATAATGTCATTGTTTTGTTTGGTTATTGCAGCAAGGGAAAGGATGGCCTCTGCAGTTGTTATCTGTTGCTTGCCTTGCTCTGGCTGCAAAAATGGAGGAAATAAGAGTCCCATTTCTATTAGACTTGCAGATAATGGAACCCAAATTCATGTTTAAGCCAAAAACAGTTCAAAGAATGGAGCTCATGGTTCTGAGCATTCTCAAATGGAGATTACGCCCAACAACACCTTTTGATTTCCTTCATTATTTCATTGCTAAGCTTGAATGTTTTGGTAATTTCCAATCTGAAAACTACAACAATGTCATTTCTCGAGCCTCAGATATCATTCTAAGTACATGTCGAGGTAATTATTAATCTTTTCGGATAATCAATAAGCAAATGTAGTACTCCATTTTCTTTTATTCTAAGCAAAGTTTTTTACATACATTTTGATTACCAGTTATGGATTTTCTTGATTACCCACCTTCAACAATAGCAGCAGCTTCTGTGCTGTGCTTGACTGATCAATATGTTGGTGACCAGATAATGGGAGGCTTCCACCAGAGAGTAAGCAGAGTAAGTAAGGCTTTTTGTAATTTGCTTTCAAGTTTGTTATCGTCTATTCTCTGTTACCTTTCACATGGCTAATCATTTACTTCTCTTATTGATCATTTTCTTGACATTTAAAAGCCTGAAACTTCTTGCCAGGTAAAAAAAAAAAAAAGAGTATTTGGCAGAAAGTGAAAAAAATTATATTTTTTTGTATACAAGGGAAAGTAGTATTGGTACTGACATGGAAATTGCAGAATGTACAAGTTTAATGAAAATGACTGGTCGTTGAAGGGCATTGATTTGATTTCAGAATGGTGGTTGTTTGGTGCAGGAAACGCTGAGGAAATGTTACAACCTCATGAAGCAGAAAATATGCCCTATTTTCACAAACCAGAAAACAAATAATGGTCCCAAAGATTGGAGTGGCCAAAACTTGAAGCCAAGACAAAGCTCACTGCTGAACAAGTGCTGAAAAAAGAAGAAGAACAAAAACCATTATTTTCCCAATTTCCACTTTGATTCTTGATTTTATTTCTTCTTTTTGTGTGTGCATGTGTGATTGTAAAAGGTGATTGTGATGATTTTTTTTTTTATTCTTCTTCTCTTTTTGGTGTTTGACATGGTTCAATTTGGGGGGTTATTCAATCTTTCTTGTAAACAATTTGTAAAAACAATTTTTATTTTTTTAAATTTAGCAACGTTGTAGAATCTAAGCCTAAATAATGGCAAAGTACTAACTCCGAACCTTTCGCGGCTGACATTAATGTTGAAAAATGACAAGCAATTAGGACAAGGACAACATCACAAGTCCTTTTGCCATGATGTAAGTTGGCTTCTTGTACAGCAATTACTGCTTTTTGGGACATTACAGTAGCACTACGTACATATACGATAACATAAGTTTGACATTTCAATCCCCAATTATTCCAAATTTAAATCTTTGTATTCTAGAAAAGAAAAATGAAAAAAGTCCTACTAAACTCTCAAATTATGCAATCAAAACATTGACTCTTCTTTATATGATCAAACTGATATATCTGTTCAATCGGTTTAGTGAAAGAGATAACTCTGCTCCCTATACAGGGGCTGAGAAAGTGTTATTCTCTTCTGGGGTGGCAATCCTTTTTGGTTTATTTTGGAATTGACTTGCAGATTAAGTGTAGCCTATAATTACTCACTTTTCTCCTCTTTTGTTGTAAAACTTCAATTTCTGATATATATATATATATATATATATATATTAATGAATGCTTTCCATGCTCTTCTCAAAAGTAATCTCAAGCCTAATACTATAACCATCAATATAGAGGAGTCAGAAATAAGAATCCATTATTTTATAGTTTTTTTTTTGGAAGCATCTCGTCCCCATTTTACATTTTTAAAAAAAATTAAAAAAAATAGGATTATTAGATTAATGAGTATGAGTATGATTATTTTTAGAAATCGGAGTTTGGAACTCTGAACTTTTTGCTAGAGGAAGTATATTTGCCACTATATAATATCTGAGTTTGAGATATTATTTTTCCTTTTTTTTTCCCCTCTTTTATCTATTTTCTGTTCTAATTGTACTGTAGATTGTTTCTTTCTCAGTTGTTCATTCGTCAAATGGCGTTGGACATTCTTAATGTTGGGTTGTAAGCTTTTTAGGAGCCTCTTTTGTGCAGAATGCAGGTTTTTTTTTTATGCTGTTTTGGAGCCTCTTTGTGCGGAATGCAGCATTAATTACCAAAAACAAAACAAACAAAAAAAACAGAGAAAGATTAAATATTTCTCCGTGTAAATCAGTAATGAAAAAAATAACAAAACAAAACAAAAAATAGATAGTATTTTGGTGGGGAAAAAAACGATATTATATTCTTATATGAGCAAGTATTTAGTATATTCTTATATGAGCCAGTATTTTGTTAAATAATTGTACATGTGGGTGAGCAGAGGCCAAAACATGAAAAACGATGAAGAGTATTACTTATAACGACAGAAATTAGGAAGGAGCGTAGGCTCTTTTGTGAAAAGGCAAATTAATCACAATCTAGCATAAAGAGCACGACCACTAAATTAACACAATAATCAGGACCAATGTGAAAGAGGAAGTTTCTGCTCTCCTATGCGCCTCCGGTTCTTCAGCTCCTAATCCTCTTTGGTCAACCCTACCAGTTTTTAAGTCTCTTTCTCTTCTACTTTTCTTAATTTTGGTACTTTCACTTCTTTCTTTCTCATTACAAACTTAACCGGGTTGAACAATAATATATCAATTAGGATTTGTTATTAGAAATTTAGGATTTCAAATAATATTTTCTCATATATTATTCTTCTCTATCAATGAAGCATATAAAAGTACATGTCTATACAAAATAATTAATTAAGAGGGGTCTCATTTTTCCTTTTGAAAGGGATTTTGTCATTTCATCTATAAACCAACAAGATTAGATAAATAGGGCAAGAAAAACTCAATCAATGTTAATGAATAATTCCTATCTTCTCTTTATGGTTTAGGGTTAGAAGTTTCAATTTTAACATAGTCTCTAAGAGTGCTAGATTATTTTTTGTCTCCTTGTGATCTTGCCTGCTATGGCAGTGGTGGATTTGCAGTGTGATGACTTTTTAATTGATATTGATGATATATTTACAACCGAAAACACACATGTGATAAGGTTTGGTTTTTGGGTAAAGGTTTTCTCGACTCGACAGATACAAGCAGCTCATGTGGTTAGTGCACTACGTAAAGGTTGGAACATACGGGAGGAAATTGAGTATACGGAATTGGATGATGGAGTTTTCCTGGTTCAGTTCAAGTCGGAATCTGATGCCCGGAAGGTGGAGGACAACAGTCTTTGGAGTTTTAATGGAGCCTTGGTTGCTATGCGGAGGTGGGAGCTGGATACTGCACCATCTAAAATTTCCTTTGAAAATGTACCTTTTTGGCTACATATTAAAGGTTTACCTTTTGAATGGAATTCTGAAGCTGTTTTGTCGAAATTGGGAGCCAGAGTTGGGGAAGTTCTTAAAGTAGAACTAGGATGTACTCGAAAACGGCATGGGGGTGTAAGGTTGTGAGTTTTTTTTCCATTGTCTAGATCTTTAGTTCCTGATGTATGGGTGAACAAGAAAGGTAAAGAACCTCTGTGGGTAAATTTCAAATATGAACATTTGCCCCATTTTTGTTTTCTATGCGGGAAGTTGGATCATGAGACTAGGTCTTGTAGACATGCTTCAGCCGACTTGAAGACTCCTTTTGGTGTCTGGATGAGACTCGAGATAGAGGAAGTGGCACCAGTTTATGTGCAACTGGCTTGTAGAGGCTACAGTGGCTCGGCAGTGGAAAAAGCAGTCACCGGAGATGCCACTAAAGCAGAAGATGCCGGCAAGGAAAAGATGGGGACCGTTTCAGGGGTAGCCTCCGTGGAAGGAAATAATCAAAAATCAAGCCTAGACTCATGGTGTATTGATGGAAAGTTTCCCTCTAAATTTGATCATGAGAGGAAAGAATCAGAATTTGAAATTCAAAATGAAAATTCAATTATGGCTTTTATTCCCATTAATGTGGCAGAAATTTCTGGAAAGATTACTGTTTCAAGTGACATGAAGGAGTCCAATAATCTTATTAATATGAATAAAAGTTAGGTGGACCCATTAGGAAAAAATTCAGAGATATTACCAGTTGATCAGTTTTTGGTGAAATCTACGGGTACATCAAATGAGGGTTCTATTACTGCATGTGGAATAGAAACTCACTCTTTGAAACATTATGTTTCAAAAAGGACCAATCGGTTTACTCCTTACTCTAGTAAAGGAGGGAAAAAACAAGCTTACAAACAATTGGTGCTACGGCAAGATGCTTTGCAGGAAGTAAAAATTATTGAGTCACTTTTTTCTTTTCATCAAGGTGAGGAGGCGACCCCTAGCATGCCCCCACCTCCTAAATGAGCATACTATGTTGGAACTGTCAGGGGTTAGGGAATCCCTTGACAGTTAGTGTTTTACTGGATTCTAGTTTCTAGTATAACCCCTTTATGGTTTGTCTACTTGAAACTAAGAAGAAGCAAGATAGCCATTACCGGTTGAAGCGACGTCTTTGTATGACAAATCATGTTGCCGTAAATTATGTGGGTCTTTCGTGAGGCATTCTTGTTTTCTAGAATGACAGTGTTCTAGTTTCTAATGTTCGTTCTTCAAGAAATCATGTGGACCTTGAGATTTATTTTCAAAATTATATGTGCTGTGTCACCTTTGTTTATGGTAGTAGAGATATTCAGGAAAGAATGAATCTATGGAATTCTCTGGTTTGTTCGGCAGCCACTCTTTTGACCCCTTGGCTTCTCATGAGGGATTTTAATGACATTCCTTTTTATCATGAAAAGTTTTGGTGTTTGACCAGGACCTCGTCGTCGAATGGATTTTTTTCAGGATTTTATTGATAATGCAAGGTTGACTGATCTTGGTACCAGTGGTCATTTCTTTACTTGGTCCAATAATAGAGAAGGTATAGATTTAGTGATGGAACGCTTGGATAGAGCTTTGGGGAATTCTTGGTTTATGAATTGTTTTCCTTCTTCCCATGTTCACGTTCTTCCAGTTGTGGGTTCGAATCATAGTCCTTTATGTTTTTTATTTGATTCCTCTTTAATCCGGCCAAAGAGAACCTTCAAATTTGAACAATGTTGGCTTTTGGAAGGAGATTATCGGACTAGAGTGGAGAACAGTTGGGTTTCTTCAACGAGTGGATCAGGAGCTTGGCGGTTTGTTCAAAAACAGTACTCTTGTCTAATCATTTAAGGAAGTGGAGCAAAAGTCTTAGAGGTAATCCTACACTGCATATTAAAAATCTTCAGAACCAGCTGGTGAGTTTGGACATGAGAGTTGGCAATCAAGACACTATGGCTAAAAGAAATTCTATTATTTCGGAGCTTGATCTTTTATGGAAGAAGGAAGAGGCTTTTTGGGGACAAAGATCTAAAAATAATTGGTTAAATTATGGTGACAGAAATTCAGCTTTCTTTTATGCAGTTACTATGAGAAGGAGGAACCTTAATAAGATCCACCGAATCCAAGATGAATCAGATTTCTTCTCACATTACTGAATATTTTAAAAATCTTTTTTCAACTTTTGGACCTAGAAATCTAAAGAATGCTTTGAGTGCTGTTACTCCTCGGGTTTCAACTGATATTAATAGGAAGTTGATGCATTTGGTTACTTGAGAAAAAGTGAGGACTGCATGCTTTGACTTAGGGGGGTGCAAAGCTCCTGGTCATGATGGTTTCTCAGAACTTTTCTATCAATCACAATGGTCTCTTTTTGAAGAGGATTTCTTTCTTTTGGTGCATGAGTTTTTCTCTTCGGAATTTCTCTTAAAGAAACTTAATTGAAATAATATAGCTTTTATTCCTAAAATTCAGCAGCCAAGTAGAGTTACTCAATTCCGTCCTATCAATTTATGTAATTTTGCTTATAAGGTAGTTTCAAAGGTGATGATAAACCGTTTGAAGGGTTGTCTTGGTGATCCAGTATCTGAAAATCAAGGTGCCTTTGTTGGAGGAAGGCAAATTCAAAATAATGTATTTATTGCTCAGGAAGTTTTCCATTATTTGAGGAAAAAAAAGAAATGAAGGAGGTTTGAGATGGCACTTAAGACTGATATGACTAAGGCTTAAGACAAAGTGGAATGAGACTTTCTTGATCAAATGCTGCGGAAATTGGGTTTTCATCCTCATTGGGTGCAACTTACCATGCAATACGTTTCTACTATTTCCTATCGGGTTATCATCAATGGAAAGGTTGGTGATGCTTTTAAACCCACTCGTGGGTTGCGGCAGGGTGATCCCCTTTCGCCTTATTTATTTATTCTTATGGCTGACACTCTTTCCAGAATGCTTATTCAAAGGGCCTCAATAGGGATGCTTAGAGAAATTAAACTAGCCCGGCATTGTCCTCCTTTGTCTCATCTCTTTTTTGCAAATGATAGCCTTTTCTTTTTAAAAGCTTCGGTGCAGGAATGTTCTCATCTTCGGGATTGTCTTAACTCGTATTGTGTTGCAACCGGTCAAGACATTAACTTTCAGAAATCAGTATTTTCTTTAGCAGGAATACTCCTAAGGGTTTAGCTTCGTCAATTTCTGATTTATTGGCTATTCCTCTCTCAGGTTTTTCAGAAAAATATATTGGGTTTCCTTCGGAATGGGGAGGTCTAAGCGCCAAGTTTTGAATTACATACGAGAACGAGTTCTAAAAAGTTTGGGGAGATGGTCCGAGAATTTGTTTATCTCCTGCCGGGAATAAGGTTTTGATTAAATATATTGCTCAAGTGATTCCGGCCTATACTATGTCTATTTTAAAATTGCCTATATCTTTTTGTAAGGAGGTGATGGCGGCAATGTTTCGATTTTGGTGGAAGGGAGGACAGAAAACTATAGGTGTTCACTGGATTCGAAAGGAAGAATTGGTCAAGTCAAAAATTTTGGGAGGTCTTGGTTTTCGGGACTTGGTTTCCTTTAATTCTGCATTTCTGGCAAAGCAGGCTTGGAGATTTTATAAGGAACCAAATTCACTTTGGGTCCGTATTTTATCAGGTATATATTTATCTCATGGTCATTTCCTTTCTGCGAAAAACCCGAGTGTAGCTTCTTGGACATGGCAAAGTCTTTTGCATGGGAGAGACATTTTCAAAAAATTTGCATGGTGAAGAGTTGGGAATGGGCAACAAATTAATACTTGGGATGATAACTGGGGCCCTAAAGGAGTTAGATAGGTTGACTTTCGGTTGGAAGGCTTTGATAAAGTCTCAAATTTTTTGGATTCAGTCTCAGGTGGGTGGTCTTCGGAAAAGCTGGATATAGTGTTTCCTCCTTGGTTAGGAAGAAATATTCAATGCATTTCTTTATCTCGGTTTGGGGCAAGAGACATACTTATTTGGCCTTTAACAAAAAATGGAATTTTTTTTGTTAAATCATGCTACAATGCTATAATCGACAATTTAGAGGATGGATAAGGTGGTGCAGCTTCTTCCTCCATGCTTCCAGCTCCCTCTTTTTGGAAGAAATTGTGGCATTTGGATACAACTCCTAAATTTAAGTTTTTTGCTTGGAAAATTTTCAGAGAGGTATTTCTTCTTCTTCAGCTTTGTTTTTTAGGGGTATGAAAGTTGATGCTATTTGCCCCATCTGTCATGAGGAGATTGAGACTGTGGAACACATTTTCTTTAATTGTAGGTGGGTTTCTCTGGTGTGGTTTGGGTCTCAGCTTAATACCCGTATTCATTTGGGAGCAAATCTTCTTTGGTTGCAAAATTTATTTCTTGATTTGGTAGAAGATAAGGATTTTGGTAATGCTAGGGGGGTTTCTTTGGTACCTTTGCTGGTTTATTTGAAAAGTACGAAATAGGTGTTTGTTTGATGGTAGCAACCCAGATCCCATTTTAGTCATCAATTTGGCTACTGAGGCAGCAAAAGGGATTTTGGAGAAAAAATAAGTTTTAATGGTTTGAAGACTGCTGTTGTTTGGCCATGGAGGGAGGATCCTCAAATAATGACTACTTGGGCGAGACCTCCAATTGGTGTTGTTAAAGTAAACTGTGATGGAGCTTTTGATGGGCATACTAGAGGATGTGGGGGCTTTTATTTTTCGTGATTCGCAAGGTATTCCTCTTTTGAAACATTTTGTTATTTTTTTGGGTGATGAAGTACTTTCAATAGAAGGGCAAACGGTATTTCATGCTATTTTAATTGCTAGAAGATTGGGATTTGAGAAGCTTCAAGTTGAAATTGATTGCTCTGATCTTTATAATGGAGTTGTTAATGGTCCGCAAGCCACTCTATGGCGTCATTCTGCTTTGATTCATGATATTTGTCTCTTGCGTGGGAAATTTCATCTTTGTGATTTTCTTTTAATTTTTCGACAAGCTAATAAGGCTGTTGATTGAATTGCAAAAAATGGGCTAAGGAGTTTACTCCTTTCTGGTTGGGATTTTGTTCACCAGACTAAGCTGGTTAATATTTTATCAACTGATTCTCTTTATTAATAAAAATTATGTTATGATAAAAAAAAAATTTAAGAGAAATAAAATTACAATCAACTACTAATTACTAAAGGAAAAAAAATCAATATTTACATCAATTATTTATTGACGTCTCATGCTCAAGCTGGAGTATAGAATATAGATATCGATCATACTCAACATGTCAATTGAGAAGTTAAACATCTTTATAGAAATAATTTTTGTAAGTACATAGTCTAATTGATCTTCTTACTTATCTAATAAAAATTGAATCATTTTCGGATACTTTTTATTAGTTTGACCCCTACCCAATCAGAATTTCTATATCCTTCAATATTTAAAGCATCACTTTTGGAAAATAGCAAATTTTTCCCTAGAGCATTCTTCAAATACATTTTTGATGCATAATGATAATATTCATATGTTCTTCACTTTTTATTTTTATTTTTTTTGCTGAAGCATATGTTCTTCACTTTTTATTTATTTTTCGCTGAAGCATATGTTCTTCACTTTGTGCATGCATGAACTGGCTTACTACATAAGCTATATTCAATCTTTTGTGTGACAAATAAATTAGTCTTCAAACTAATCCTTGATAATGACCCTTATTTGTTGGAGCATGGTCTGAATATTCTCCAAACCTATGATTCATCTCAATGAGCATATCTACTGCTTTGCAGTTAAGCATTCCAGTTTCAATTAAAATATTTATCATTTATTTTCTTTGTGACAAGAAAAATTTGTATTTTTATCTTGCAATTTGAATCCATAAGTATTTTAAGTGACCAAGATCTTTCATTTTAAATTTGGTAGCCAAATACTTTTTTTATGCATTCATTTCGTCTACATTATCACATGTTAAAACTATATCATCCACATACATAATTAAAGTTGCTACCACCTCTGATTTATGCTTTATAAACATAGTATCATTTGAATTACTTTGCTTATAATCAACCACTTTCATTGTCACCAAGCTTTTGGTGACTGTTTCAGCCTATATAAATTTTTTTCAACCTAAAATGTTTACCATTATCTGATGATCCATGTTTACTTACTAGTGGCAAATCCATGTATATTTTTTTTTTAAATTCTCATTAAAAAATATATTTTTAACATCAAATTATTGCGAGGGCTAATCTTGATTAACAAATAAAAATCTAGATTGTATTGATCTTGGCTACCGGTGGAAAAATTTATTTATAATTAACTTCGTATTTTGTGTATATTATTTTTGCAACTAATCTTGTTTTATATTTGTCAATGATAAAATCCGCTTTAAGCTTTATAATGAACACCCATTTGCGTAATATCATGTTTTGTCCTTTGGATTATTGCATAAGTTCTCAAGTTGCCTCCATTTTTTCATTCATCATTTAAAATTTAAAATTTGTCAATGCATCCTGCACATTACTAGGAATAAGCATAGAAGATAATTGATCATATTATTTTTTTTTTTTTGAAAAAGAGATAGAGGAAGAATTTTATTACTCTAAACGCAAATTTTAATACTTTCGGAATACCAATTTCTCTTCAATATACGTATAAAACCATCATGTGAAATCTAAATGTGTATTAGAAATACCATAATTTTTTTCTACTTTAACCCTAAAAAATAGATTTTTTTTTGGTAAATGTACCCTAAAAAATAGATGCTTATAAAAAGAACAGCAAAGGAAATACTCGCACCGAACATATGACAAACAGAAGAGTAAAAATATATAAATATTCTCCACCAAATTTGGAAACCAAACGACGAAAACCGTACGGCTTCCAATATTTTTTAAATAGAGAAATAAAGCAAAAATCCAGAACCCACACCTTCCTTCCAAAATTTTGAGGAGACCCAACGAAAAATCATCCTTTATCAGCTAAATATCTTCCATCTTTAATCCACCTTAACCTTCCGTGTGAACTTTGACTGCAAGCCAAGCGAGCGGTGGGTGGCTGGCTATTTTTTTCCCATCAGCATCAACTTTCGGTATCTCAGAACGAATCTTTTACTCTCTCTCTCTCTCTTAACTCTTTTGGAACGGGAAAGCCCAAGATCAGGGTTGTTGGTCTTGTGGGTTTTTTCTTTTTCTTTTTTTCGTCTTCCTGGAACCTCCAAGATTACACAGTCGGTGGTGTTTGTCATTGTTTCATTCCCTCCATTTTACTGGGTTTGTTTTTTTAATCCCAAAATCTGTATTTGCCCTTCCCTTATTATTCTTTTTGTAATTATCTCCGCCGGGTTATATATTTAATATCGTATATTTGTTTTTTGTTTTTTTTTGTTTTTTGTTGTTTTTTTTTTTTTGTAATATTTAGATAACAATTGAGGGAAGAAGAAGAAAATCTCCTTCTGAGCCCTTTGTTCTCAGCTGGTGGTTCTTCAATTTCAGGTACTCTCTTTCTTTTTTCTCATATGGGTTTCGCTTGTCTAGCTCGATATTTAATGACGGTTGGACCAATTTCTTGTTATTCCATGAGATCATGTATCAAATATTTGATTAGACATTGAAGCAAAAAACCAAATATTTGATTAGACCATGAATTTGGAGGAAAATTGTGGTATTTTCTCTGTCAATATACAGAAAAATTTAATTACGACAGAGCTAATTTAATATTAGTCGCAGCTCAGTGGAATTTGGATTCTATAGGTTATAGACAATTTTTTTTTTTTTTTGATTGCTAAGAAAAATTTGTATCTTTTTTCTATTCTCTCTACTTGTTCTTAGGCAACCGAGTAGAAAAATCACGACATATTGACATTGTGTGTTAATTGGGTGAACGGAAAATGCGCAGTCGAAATAAGAATTGTGAGACTTCCAAAGTGTCTTCTAAAACAATGGAAAATGGTTGTCCTCCTTTGGTGAATGGAAGTAAAGGAAAAGGGCTCTGGAAGAAGGTGAAGTACCAGCTGGTTGAGTACCACTCATTGCCTGGGTTCTTGAGGGACAATGAATACATTTTAGATCATTACCGGTCTGAATGGCCTTTAAAGCAGGTCTTGCTCAGCATATTTTCCATTCACAACGAGACACTAAATGTTTGGACGTATGGCTTCTATCCTATTTGTTACTTCATCAGTATACATAGATTTAGTGCCTTTTCTTCTCTTTTTTATTTTTTGTATGCAATGGAAAATTGTTGGTTGAATTAGCGTTATCTTTAGGATTCTATACTTTTGAAGAAGATAATTAGATTAACATTTGATTTGAAGTTATAGGACTTGACATGCTCTAATATTTGACACAGTTTTGTACTTCTTACCAGCTATTTTAATATTTACTTTTGAGTTATGGATAAAAAAGGTTGCAGGAGAGAGAGAGATCATATATGAGATAGTACTATCTATGAGCTTCTAAGTTGTTTTTGTCTGTTATCCATAAGATAGTACTCTTCTAGGCATATATGTTACAGTAATTGATGTCTATGGTCTGGAAGAACAGCTATTTTTTCTTTATTGTGACATATGTGAGGTTGAAAATATTGTGATTTAGGAAAGGCATTTAAGTTTCTTCAAGCTATTGGACAGAGTTTTCTTTGTACTCACTTGGAGTTAAGTGTTGAAAACCATTTTATCATTCTATGCGTCTTAAAGTTACATTCATAATAGCGTTGATTTTTTTCTCTTAATCTTTGTGATTTTATTTATTTATTTTTTATCTTTGAGCCACTTATGCTTTAATCTTATTTTAAGCTCTTGAATTCTTTGGTTAATACTATGCTATGTTCACTGTCAACACTCTTCCATCTACAAAACCATTAATCAAGTCTGAATTTTACTGATTATGTACATTTTATAATTATTTCATAGTTTATGCTCTCTATGCTATGTATTTGCTAAAAATTAATTATTATTCGATTCAATGGTCCTTTTACTTGAGTTGTTTTATTCCCCATAATGTATATTCACTGCATTTCTATGTTGTAAGCTAGATGAAAATGACCTTTGCTTCATCCTTGGTTTTGAGAGATGCAGATGTTTCCCTTACTTAACTTTTTTCTTTTATAAGCATAAATTTTCTTTTATGCAGGCATTTAATAGGGTTCTTTCTTTTCCTTTCCTTGACGATATACACTGCGATGAAGATTCCAAAGGTTGTTGATCTTCACACTCTACATTTTCCTGATGTCCTGAAAAAGGCTGATCTGCACAAACTGCAAGAAGAACTCTCCACATGTCTTCCATCCTTACCAAACATGCCTGATCTACACAGGCTTAGGGAGGAGTTAAAGACTTGGCATATTATGGAACTTCTTTATAATTGTTTGCCTGAGCGGTTCTCTCATGGCAACCACACCGATGTTTGTGTTCTGGTAATGCATTTCTTCCTGTAAGCTTTAATCTTTTATTAATTTTTTGAAACTACAATTGAAATTCATGATTGTTATTATTTTCTTTAGATTTATTCTGTAAGCTTTAAAGTTTGGCATCAATGCTTCAATTGGGCTTTTCCATCAATTTCTTTGTACTAGACATGTTCAGATGCATGTTTACATATCCCAACTCCTATGCATACTTAATAACTACTATGTCTGTTGGCATTTATGTTTATCATCATTTTTGGTGTTTCCCAAGTTTCTTGTCAATATATTTTAGAGTTTTGACATTTTTTTATTTTAAAACTTTTTTATGAATTAGTTTGTGAGATTTAATCAGTGTGAAAATTAGTATGATCCATAATCTTTTATTGGTCAGATACCCATAATTTTGCTTTGTTCATTGGTATGCATGTGTGGCGGTTGGGGTAGGTGGGCTAGGGGAGACAATGTGAAGTATTGCATTGTATTTTTGAAGTGTGTCACTTCTTTCTTGGAACTATGTGCAGCTAATAGTTCCTCTGTGTTTGGATTGAGCAGCGTACTGTGAAAAAAGACGTGGCAAACATAATAGCACCATTGCTGCTAAGGCCAATCACACGATGGCCATTTTTTGCATTCTTAGGGGGAGCCATGTTTTGCTTGCTGGCCAGCAGCACTTGTCACCTCCTCTCTTGCCACTCTGAGCGTGTATCATACATCATGCTCAGGCTTGATTATGCTGGAATTGCAGCACTTATTTCTACCTCCTTTTACCCTCCTGTCTACTACTCCTTCATGTGCAATCCTTTCTTCTGCAACCTCTACATGGGCTTTATAACTATCTTGGGAATCACCACAGTCTTGGTTTCTCTCCTGCCAGTCTTTCAAACTCCCGGATTCCGTACGGTTCGTGCTTCTCTCTTCTTTGGCATGGGCATGTCTGGGGTTTTACCTATTATGCACAAGCTTTACATGTTCTGGGACCAACCTGAGGCACTCCACACAACTGGGTATGAGATTCTGATGGGTGCCCTTTACGGGATAGGAGCATTAATTTACGCCACAAGGATTCCAGAACGATGGATGCCTGGGAAATTCGACATTGCAGGGCATAGCCACCAACTGTTTCATGTATTAGTAGTGGCCGGGGCTTACACTCATTACCGGGCAGGGCTTGTTTACCTCAAATGGCGTGACCTGGAAGGTTGTTGAATTTGTTGTTTTAAGAAGATTGATTGGTGGGAAGACCTTTGTTTGTTGTCACTTTATAAGGATAGGTGAAGTTGGTTTAGGAAAATAAGAACCTCTGCCCTTTTCCTCACTCTGTAAATGTAGATGTAACTCATTGTTGGACCAATTGTTGTTTTCTATTCAGGTGTAGAAGAAAATAAGAAAATGTAGAATGCTTTGCCCCTACTAGTTTGTATTTGTGAGGTGCTCCTCATATTCCTTGTGAATATAAGGATTCTTGTATTATCGGACCTCAAAGAAAAAAGTTACTGGTATTAGTTCCAAATAAATGAACATTTTTCAAACAATGTTAGTGTTGGTATACTATATGATATTGATTGATTACTTATGATTAAATGACATTACTACAGAGAAAAAAATCTAATCTTTTTTTTATCTTCTGCTAATTTAAAAATATAAATTCTGCTTTCATTGAGAGTTGAACTCAAGACCTCCCGCTTACTAAACGGGTGCTCTAACCAACTGAGCTATGAAAGCTTCTGGTGTTCTATAGGAAAATCTCTATATAATATATTATGGTTGGTTTTTCGTGAATTCAATCGAAATGTGGTATTCTATTGGGGAGAATAATATAAAATAAGAAAAAGGAAAATGTGCCAACCTCCTAGATGTGTGTATTACCCAAAAAAAAAAAAAACTAGTTGTGTGTGGCATGTATTACTGCCGCAGCTATTATTTTATTTAAAAAAAAATAAAAAAATTTACATTTTAGTACAGAGATGGGAAAATGAAAGAAACCATGCTTTTATTAATATTGCCAAATATATATGAATCAAAATACGAGAGTTTGCACAACTACATTATAAAAACAATGTGCACTTTTATAAAAATACACTATTTTTCAAAATTAAANTCACGTTGTTTGGGATCTTCTATTTCCATTCATTTCCACTATTGATACAATGCTATTTTATTAAAAATTATTAAAAAACTAAATGAAAAGAAAATACTTATTTTTTGATCAAAAAATGAAAATAGTAGATCTTTTCCTATATCATAACAAGAGGACACAGAGAAATTCACTAGTATGTGGAGTGTGAATAATGGGATTTTCTCGCTCGCACTGTCGTGTACATTTTATATATACTCAAACAAAAGCTAAACTAACACTAAAAAAGAATAATAAAAGCAAAAGCAAGAAAAGGAACATTATACGTAAATAGAAACTTGCACATGATATGGGTCCACGATGATAATGATGGTAGGGCTTCCGTTGATGATGACCCAATAGATATGACTAAGATGAGTAATTCATTCATTCAACGTAGAGTTTGTTTGCTACCAAAAAACATATAAAAAAGAAAAAAAGAAAAAAGTAAAGTTGTGACGATTAAGCACCGCATTTTCTAAATAGCTTTTGCATCCGATAATAATTAAGTATATAAACAAAAGGAAAAATAAAACAATGCGCATAGTCTATGTAACACCAAATGTACAATGTATTTCCATAATGAAGTTGTCACCTGGTCAGTTCAGAAGTAGCAGCCTAGCAGATTACAAGGCATAAGGCCAAAAAACCCAACAGAGAAGCATTTTTTGAGAGAAACCACTATATATGTATTTTGTTGTCAAAAGAATGGAGCTCTGAACCACCCACTTTTAACATGTTATAAGTATCGTCAGTGTGAAGACCAAATGTCATGTTTCTTTGCGTAAAAGAAACTGGGACCAAATATTTCCATTCTCGCACTCATAACTTTGGAGAGGTTGGTGTTAGAGCGTGTTTTACTGTTTGTTTATGGACATTAAGCCCCATTTGAAATGTAGAATTAGGCTATTTTGAAATCCTATCTAATTATATTGGATTAGATTTAAAATAGCTCGATTAAAGTCTAATCCAGTTATGCATTTCAAACCGACCTTACTGATTTGTTTGTATTCGTGGAATGAGGAATTTAGAGGAATTTTATACCTGAATCCGAAATCAAAAGAGAAACGGCCAAGATGGACTATTGAATGCGCAAGGAAAACCTTAACACCCATCATTTTATGGCCACTCGTTCTCTCTCATGTGCATATTGAACAAAAACCACTCATTCAAAAAATTATATATAAAATTTGTTTTAGAATATGATAAGCCGAGGTTTTTTAAATTGGGAGGAAAGAAGGAGAATATAAAAAAATAAAAAAATTTGAAAATGCAATATCCGGACGTACAATCATACAAACATATTTTTTCATTTTCCAATTAAAATTAAGTTTTAAATGCATTTTAATATCTTTTAAAATTGAATTTGTTCACATAGGAGTCTTTACAATTAATTTATACAATTGATACCTCTTAAATTGACAANAACTTGACATTCATTCTAAATTTTACTATTGAAACATTTTTTTAAAAACAATGTCTATATTTACTTATATGGTTTGTTAAATTTAACAATATATATTTCATTAAAAATATTTTTAAAAATTTGTTTTCCATAGCAGATTCGTTACAAAAATAAATTAACAGCGGCAACAATTTTTAGATTTGCCACTATTTAATGTCCTAACTTATAATTTTTAAATATATATTGGAAATGCACAATACTGCTTTTTACAAAAATATGAAATAAAACAAAATTGAACGATTAATAATAGGAAAAAAAGAAAATCTGTTGAAAATGGAAAGGAATATTTGCAGAAATATTGTATGCAGGATATGAAAAGGCAGACAGTTTTAACAGCTCCAGCGAGCAGAAGTGTAAGTGTGTTTTTTTTTTGGCTAAAAGAAGTTTAAACGTTATGAATGCTTTTTGGGTCTCTCTCTCCGCTTTTTGCTGTGTAGAAGATCTGTAATAATTACCAACCAAATGTAGCCCATAATGCTTTTGGCAAATCTGCTACTTCCATACACCTCTTCTACCATATTTGGCCGCTAATATTACAAAGTTCTACTTCACAAATTGGCCATGAACCTCCAATTTTTTTTCTTTTGCTTAAAACCCCATTTTCATTTCTCTGATCCAGACCCACTTTCATGGCGACTCTCACCGTTCGAACCAAAGACTGGTCCTGTTTCGCCATTGCAGGACTGTTTCTTCCCCTCTTCATTATTTTCTGGTGCTTCGCAATCCCTTTTACTGTCACTAACAGTTACTACATGTGGCGAATTGGCCCTCATTCACTAAATTGCGCCGAGAATGCTAATCTGCGCCAAGACCCATACCACAAAACCTTCTATGACGATCCGGAACTGAGTTATTCGATTGAGAATCGAGTCAACAACTGGGACGAGAATCGGAAACATTGGTCGAAGCATCACCTTTCGTTCTCCCCCGGAACACGTGATCGGATCCTCCTCGTGACTGGATCGCAGCCGTCGCCTTGTAAGAATCCAATCGGCGATCATCTTCTTCTGAGACTTTTCAAGAACAAGGTTGACTACTGCCGAATCCACGACCACGATATTTTCTACAACAACGCTTTCTTGCATCCCAAGATGGATTCTTATTGGGCCAAGCTACCCATCATCCGAACCGCGATGCTGGCCCACCCGGAGGCCGAGTGGATCTGGTGGATGGACTCGGATGCGGCATTCACTGATATGGAGTTCAAGATTCCACTGGATCGGTACGACAACCATAACCTCGTCGTGCACGGGTGGCCCAGCATGGTCTACGACGACAAGGACAACAAAAGTTGGACGGGACTCAACGCGGGGGTGTTTCTGATTAGGAACTGCCAATGGGCCATGGACTTGATAAATGCATGGGCCAAAATGGGCCCAAATAGCCCAAACTACGAGAAGTGGGGCCGAATTCTGACGGCAACCTTTAAGGACAAACCATTTCCGCTACTAGACGACCAATCGTCACTGATATATTTACTATTTACGGAGAGAGAAAAATGGGGAGACAAAACTTATCTAGAAGGAGAATACTATTTGGAGGCTTATTGGATAGGGGTTGTGGGAAGCTATGATAACATCACCGAAGGTTAGACAGAGATAGAGAAAGGAGCTAGCGAGCTAAGGAAGAGACACGCAGAGAAAGAGAGAGAGTGGTACGCAAAGCTAAGAGAGGCGCGTATGAATGAAACTGTTAGCCGGCCGTTCGTGACGCATTTCACAGGATGCCAACCGTGCAGTGGAGAACACAATCCGGCGTATTCGGGTGAATCCTGTTGGAATCAGACACGGAGAGCTCTGAACTTTGCTGATAATCAAGTGCTTCACAACTATGGTTTTGTGCATCCGGATTTGGATTCCTCGTCTGTGATTTCTGTGCCGTTTGATTACCCTTCGTTAGATGGACCATTTTTATGAACTATTTTTAAGGGTAGCTAAGCCAATACAGTGCAAAAGTTTCTTAAAGCATTATTTTTAATTTCTTTTTGTATATAATATGATAGCTAGCCAGTTTGCTTGGTTAAAAAAGTTGTTTAAAGTGGATGAGAAGATTGATAACAATGTAAATGCCAAAAAGCTTATAAGATGATCTTCATCATTACTCTGGGATAGAAGATTGAACTTTTGCGCGCTTTTAAGAGGTTTGGATATTGAGTATAAGAGTGATTATGGTATCCTGATTTTTTTTTTTTTTTTGATGAATTATGGTATCCTGAATTTGAGTCTTTTTATTATTATTATTATTTTTTTGGGTGCATGGTGGTATAATTATCTTTGCCTTTTAGGGAACCAATTAGTGCATGATTGAAGGATTATTTTCCTCTTTTGTGGACTGCTTTTAAAAATAATAAGGAAGGTAATGTAATTTATAGATGGATATAAAATTGTGGTGGATGATTCTCATTATTAATGTTTTTTATAGGAATTATCTTTCAATGTGGTTTTTCTTTGCTGTATATATTTATTTGTAATTACTTTATAAACAATTACCCAATAATGAACAACTAAACAATTTGAGGCACTATAAATAATTTATGTATATAATTAAATATAAGTTATTAGGTTATTGAAACGCATCCTTCATAGTTTAATTAATGATAAAGCAATGATGTATCATCCAGGAATCATATATACAAATGAAAAAAATGAAAGAAAAAAAAATCCAGGAATTATATAATATAATATAATATAGGCTGATAGTTTCTCATTTCTGTAGAAGATAATTTTTTCTAATTCCGGATCATTAATATCTTTTTTTAATCACACATGACACATAAATATGTATATTATTTTTCTTTCTTCTTAAACAGGAAATCATTTCCTTCTATATTTCTATAAATTTAAACAACAAATATTCACGTGTATCTTATCTCAGTCCATTTTTAAACAACTAAAAAAATTGTTCCAGCACATAGAATAAAATTAAAATTTAAAATTTAAAAAAACAATGAAGAAAGAAATAATGGAAAGAGAGATCGAGCATTCTACTATTTTATAAAAGAGCGCCGCACGGTTTACTCTCCAATGTATGATGTCTAGTAATGCCAAACCAACGACACATATTTAACAATAGAAAGACACCAAAACGACATCTATAGTGGAATTGTGTTCATTTTAGCAACTATTCTAATGAGCTAATGGAATTATAAGACTTCTAATAAAGCAGTTATGTATATTTATTTATATATATATATATATATATATATTTGACACATGCTTGGGATAGTTAAGGTTCAACGTTCACCATTATTTCGTGGATTACAGTTTTGAACGTTTTAAGGATCACTAAGAAAGTGTGGGAGTTTGATGGATGTAGACACTCAATTATTATTTGATGTTGGATTATAAAGCTATATATATTCATAAAGCTTTCATATGATCCTCGTTTGCAATAAAATTTATCATTATGAAATGCGAAAGGGAGTTCATTTATTTATTATTTGTAGAATTATCAACCACGTTCTATATTTTTTTCTTTAATTTTCTATTCAAATCAGAAAATTATTAAACAAGACTAAGAAATAAGACTTTTATAAATCTAGCTTTTAACTAACCTACAAAATAATAAAAATACATATTCTCCTCCGAAAAAAACTTTCTCTAAGCAAATACGGTAACAGGAATATATTAACTATGATGCCGTATTTGAGAATGTTTTCCTTCGCTTAGAGAATGTGTTTCGCATGTCCGCATTTATTTTGCCGAGCTAGAATTGACTGTTTTAAAATCTTAGAATTACATAAAGAACATAAATATTCAAAATCCAGACTCCCTTTTTTTTTTTTTTTTTNAATCCAGACTCCCTTTTTTTTTTTTCTTTTCTTTTTTTTGGTGAATGATTTCGTTGAGCTTTTCGCAAAGTAAAAACCGACAAAATAAAAAGTAAACAAGCAAAACTAGAGCCGCGATCCAATGCTAAAGTCTAAAAATCTAAACACCAACACATGCATGATGCAACAGTGTGGGTACATTTTTTTCCATGTGGCATGATCCTCTGTGGTGGTCTCTAAGATGACCCCACGTGTACAGATGAGTGGGACCCAAATTACCATATATCACGCCCTGCAAATGGAAACACTTTATCATAAAACCGACACCTTCTTTTAATGCAGTAGAGAGCCCAGCGAAGGAAAACAAACCCATGCCCTCTCTCTCTAACCAGAAACTCAGTATTTATCTGACTCTTCCCTTGGCCGGTAAAAATAACCTCTGCTAAATTTGGCTAAGCCCTTGGAGTACAAGCTTACAAACTTCACCGATATCATATGGACCCTCTACTCTACTAGACCACTGCTTCACTCTCCCTCATCATCCTATATAATGGTTTCGCCTGACCCTTGTCAGTTTCAGTCTTCTCCAATGGCCAAACCTTCTCTGCGCAACAAAGCCTCCTTGTGGGTCGCTGATAGCTTTCTTTTCCTCGGTGGAGTTTTCGTCGCTCTTTTACTTCTCTGGACTCTCTGGTCCTTCAAAACTCCTGCCCCAAATCCCACCCCCAATTTCGGTCGCACCGTCCTCAAACCCGTCACTCCCGGTGGTTCGGAGTCGCTAACTTGCGCCGGAGATGCGCAGGGTTCTAACCTGCGCCATGACCCAACGGAGAGAACTTTCTACGATGATCCGCAGCTCAGTTACTCGATCGGAAAGCCGATGAAGAACTGGGACGAGAAGCGGAGCGAGTGGCTGAGCCACCACCCTTCGTTCGCCGGCGCCGGCGGGAGAAGCGAACGGGTTCTGATGCTGACGGGATCGCAGCCGAGCGCTTGCAAGAATCCCATCGGCGATCATTTGCTGCTGAGGTTTTTCAAGAACAAGGTGGATTACTGTCGTCTCCACGGCTACGATGTCTTCTACAACAACGCGCTGCTCCACCCGGAAATGTTCACCTACTGGGCCAAACTCCCGGTGGTCCGGGCCGCGATGGTGGCCCACCCGGAAGCCGAGTGGATCTGGTGGGTCGACTCGGACGCGTTGTTCACCGACATGGAGTTTAAGCTTCCACTGGAGCGTTACAAGAACCACAACCTTATCGTCCACGGGTGGCCGCATTTAATCCTCGACACTCATAGCTGGACTGGTTTAAACGCCGGCGTTTTCCTCATCAGGAACTGCCAGTGGTCGCTGGATTTCATGGAGGTGTGGGCCAGCATGGGCCCACAGATGCCCAGTTACGAGGAGTGGGGTCAGATTCTCAGATCAACGTTCAAGGACAAGGCATTCCCAGAGTCAGACGATCAGACGGGCCTGGCGTACTTGATCTACAAAGAGAGAGAAAAATGGGGGAACAAAATTTACTTGGAAAACGAATTCTACTTCGAAGGGTACTGGGAAGAAATCGTTGGAAGTTTCGAGAATATCACAGAGAAGTACAAGGAGATGGAGATAAAGGAAAGCCAGCTGAGGAGGAGACACGCCGAGAAAGTGAGCGAGCAATACGGTGCGTTTAGGGAGGAGCATCTGAAAGAGTCGGGATTCGGTAAGGGAAGCTGGAGGAGACCGTTCATTACGCATTTCACGGGTTGCCAACCCTGCAGTGGGAATCACAATCAGATGTATTCCGGGAAATCATGCTGGGATGGTATGCAAATGGCCTTGAATTTCGCTGATAATCAGGTGCTCCGCAACTTTGGTTTCATGCACTCTCACCTACTGGATCCCTCTGTCTCTACGGTGCCCTTTGATTACCCGGCCTAATTTTTCACACCACAACTAAAAAGGTGCGTAGAAGGAGAAATTTTTGGTGATGTTCAATCTGATGAATATAAATAAAATGTATTATATACAGAGAAAAAAATTAAAATAAACCCGTCAGCTTGCATTTGGGAAAATCTAGTATTATTTTTAAAGATTAGTTTGCGTTTTGCTTTGTGCCTTTCTTGGTATGCTTAAACTAATGCATGATTGAAGGATTATTCTCTACTTTTTATTCAAAGTAAACATTGTTATAATGTCGTTGGATCATGGAATGGGTTGGTTGATTGCCCCTGTCTGGGTTCTTGACTAATTTTTTTGACTAAATTATGACTAAATATTTAACTTTGGACTAATGTCACAGCAAATAAAAAACAAATGAATAAAATCCATTATAGAGATATCATTATCATACTTTACATTACAATTAAAGTCTTGAGAGACTTGGACCGTCCATTTCATCTTTACAGTCTTTGAGGTGGGTGTATCTCAATTATGGTTCATGTTCTTCTTTACAATGGACCTTCACATCATTTAATGTAAACCTCCCGGCGTTTTCTATAGCTACTTTATTTTTTTTTCCGTTTCTATAGCTATTTTTTTTTTTTTGGTAAAATTTTCCGTTTCTATAGCTATTGGTCAGGTAGTAATCAATGTTTTTTATTTTTTTGGGTAAATAAAGTTTGAATCCACGTGGGGGTTAATTATAGTTACTTCGTGATATATGACCATTTTATATTGCAATAGCTGTGACTGTCCTGGAGCTACCAAACTTATGGGCTGCAATATCTGTGTTTGCTGCACCCAAACCATTTTTTATTAATTACTGAGTGTTTTTTTATTGTTTTTTTCTGTAAACGTTTTATTTTTTTAATTTTTTATGAATAATGATTCTGTAAACCGCTGATAGCAAGTGAAATGAGTAAATTAATCCCTTTTTCTTTTTTTTCTTTTTTTTTGATGAATGAGTAAATTAATCCATTAAAGCTATAGTAAACTTTTCATGTGCATTCTGCAGCATGACCTATTTTACTTTCATAACATGGACTTTCCAAACTCAATGTTTGGTAGATTTGAAGGATTTAAATATTTAGCTGACATTTCTTTTTTAATTTTGTTACTGGTTTCCACTGCCATATATAATATACATGTCCTTGTCGCTGTTTGTTTGGACTGTAACATTTTATGTCTGCTGCAATTAAACATTTCATTAGAGGGGCTTCAAATATACAAGGCCATAAACCATACGGTCCATAACCTTTTAATTTATTGTGACAATTATAATAAGAACCACAGAGATTTTCAATTTCCTATCTTGGATTGATGACACGTGCAGATTTTGAGTTGTTCATCACGGTTTAGAAAACATATTATATTAGCTGGGATGGGGACCGTACAGAGCTAACGTGCTTTGTTAAAGAAGAATATGATTAAATTGAAATATTTATTAATTATTTATACACATAATATAATGTTTTTGTCATTTTGGTTCTTATACAGAGGAATACCGGTCAGATTGTCTTTCCAGATTACTAGTTTGGTCCAAAGGGCTGAAGTATTTTAACATACAGTCAGAAAACGCAACTTGACGAGCACTTGTCGGACTGGGTGGATCAGTATTCAGTAGAAAGGCTGTGCTTCAAAAATTATTTATTATGAGGTTCGTTAGCAGAATTTAGGCACTTAATCATTTATATTATTCAGTTCCCCTACTGGTAATTGGAAATCTCCCATCTCTGCGAGGCATGGAGGAGTAAAATTATGAGCATATTTATTATTGGTTATTGAGATTTGGCATATGTAAATTAAGTATATAGTGTTTTAGTATGTACTAATAGATTTGAGGAGATTGGAAATGTTATTTGCAATCGCCAAAGAATAGAGCTTTAGATTCCTGATTACTTTCCATTTTTCATTATGGATGATTACATTGCTGTTTAACTTTCTTGAAATTGCCATCTCACAAGCTGATTCTGTATATACATCAGACATAATTTTCCAGAATGAAAAGACCAAATGAAAGAAAAAAATGGTTTGGAGAGTTGGATTGGCAGAAGTTGGATAGCTACTGCACAAAAATATAGCAATAAAAACGAGCTTTTTGCGGAGAAGGTTATAGGGGTGGGCAAAACCGAACTAAACTATTTATATCGAATTAAACCGTTGTTTTTAGTTCAGTTTGTAAAAGATAACGGTTTAGTTCGATTTATTATGTTAAAAAACCGTCATTAACAGTTTGATTTGTAGTTTTGATGATTTTTAGACCAAACTAATTAAAACCGTACTAAATATATAATATATTTATAATATTTTTTATTATTAATGATATATATTACTAATATATATTTTTTTAATATTTTTTATTATTAATGCTTAGTAGTTTTGAATTTTAATATAAATTTTTTATTTGATTATTTTAATTTTAAGGCGGAATGTTGTTGCTGAAATTTCTAAGATACATTTTTTATTTTTTACCGCCTTTAAAATTAAATTTTAGTGCTGTAAATTAAGTTTGGATTATAAAATTAAATGTTGCAGTCTAAACCGTTTAACAAACCGAACCAAATTGTTCATAAATAGTTTAATTTGGTTTATCATTAAGCTAAACCGTCAACTACGGTTTAGTTTGAATTTTTATAAAAAAAAAAAACAAATCAAACCAGATCGCGCCCACTCTAAAAGATTATAGTACAATTTTTGGAGGTTGTGTTTAAAAAAATCTCTCTATAAAGGAGTAACATTAAATCATAATAAATTAATGTCATAATATTTGTCCAAAATAAATAATATTAGTCTATAATAAAGTAATATCATAACATTATTTATTAAAATTGTAATATTGTTCATAATAGAATAACATTATTCTTAGCAATAATGTTCTCCTTTACTTATCTTTGTCCATCAAAGCCTTAAACTTTCTAAACCTAATTAGTTAGATATATTACCCTATCACAACCAGCTTCTCCACGAGGGGATTCACAACTTTTACCGAATAAAAGAAAATGACTTCCATAATGCTGTAAAGGAAAGAAACTAGAATGTAAAAGATTGTTATTATATGTTATATCAAATATTCAGATATTCTCTAATACCACAAAGTTAACGACACTTTGAGGATAAACTCAATTCCTTGCTATAGAACAGTATTGAAATTCCAGGTCAATTAAACAAGATGAAGCATTGCTCTCAAGCTGGCCATTAAAGAAAAGAGTTAAAACCACCTTTTTACTTGCATATGAATGAACTTATATTTGCAAGTATTTTTAGATTTCTCTAGGACTTGTGAATAAGACAGCCATGGCCTTCATCGTTGATTAGCTGTATATAATTTTTAACTTAATTTTTTCTTCAATCCTAAACCAAATCTCAACAAATACTGTGTGATTTCACCGAACATACAAGACGATTTGTACAATTGCATTGGATAAGCAGCATAGTAAAATTATCGAACATTGCTCAAAGCTAAACAAAAACATCACACATCAAACGGATGCTAAATGCAGCAAAAAAGGCACAGGGTTAGTCATCAACAAAGCCATCACAAGGCTAGATGACCATCAAATATACTGTAAAACTACAAATTTGTCTACTAAACTACCATAAACCCAAGGTCTTAATAGGTTACACAAGACATGTGAATACATCGCTGATGCCTATAATTAGAAAAGAAAGATTCAAGAAAAACCGCAATGAACTCACAATGAAATATCAAGTTTGCATGGAACTGGCATCATCATCCTCACCTTCTTCGCTAAACATGTACTGACTCTGATATTCCATCAAATACTGTGTTGATCTCTTTACATCCAAAAACAGATGGTAAACTCGGTTAATGTCTTCCATCTCCACAACCTTTCCCTTTCGCTTCTGGCATGACAATGCCGCAGCTGTAATGAGATGGATGGCATATCTCAAGGATGCTTCTACTCCAATCTTAGTCAACAAAACCTTTGCCTCTTCAGACATCTCCACTTCTTCCTCTTGGCATCTTATATCAAGAATCTTACGCATTTCATCCTCTGAATAAGGCTGAGTGGTGATAATGAGTAGACGATCAAGGAGATCTATTGGAATCCCATGAGGGGATCTATAATTTGTGCCTCGGATGTTAGTGATCCCTCTATTGGTAGCAACAACTAATATTGGAGCCATATCATTCTCAAGGGCACGATTCAGATATGAAAAGCATTCAATGTCAAGCATATGCACCTCATCAATAAAGAGGACTCCAGGCAAAATCTCTGCTTTCCCTTCCTCCCTCCACTCTGCCACTTTAGTGTCAATTTGTTCCCTCACTTCTGCACGAATTTCACCAGTATCACCCGTAAAGAGAGCTAAAAATCCCTGAGTTCTGAAATCGAAAATTGAAAGAATCAGAAAATAGATTGAGAGAGATTGGAAAAGAGGACCCCCTCCCCAGACAACAAGTCAAGATTTATATGAAAGAAAATTATAAAAGACAGAGATAACAGTCGATACAGTATACTTTTTTTTCTTTTGCTTCACAATACGTTTTTGAAAAGGCATAGACAAACAATTCTTCAGAACGAAAAACAATAAAGAAATACATCTGAGCAATTTCCTTACCAAACAGCATCTTATGGTTAAAACTGATTGTCAACCAAAATTTTTTATGTATTACTTTATATCTATATATGCTTGAATATGCATTAGCCAAAAGATATTCATAGTACATCACAATTTGCAAACTCACAAAAACTTGCAACCCAAACAGAGATACTGAATAATAAAAAGTTATCGAGGTGAGAATTCAAAGTTTTGCTTTTGCGGTGAGCTATAAAAATCAAGTCGGGACTAATATGTTTCCTATGTTTGTCATAATCCATTAGTATCACACATTTCGCCTGCCTTAACCAGCCAGCACAAAGCTTAAATAGTCAAATCCCAACCAGTAGCCATAGCATATAATTTCTATCGATACCTAAAATACAAATTTGAAGAAAGCTGAATGAAAATATAGGAGTACCTGCTATTGATAACATCGATCTCATGAAGCGTGACGCAGTGCACGACCTCCTTGCGCTTCTGCAATTCCCCATCTGGGCACTGCACGAACTTGGTCTGGGGTCCCATGGCATCGTAATCCCTGGACCTCGAGAATGACCTCCCGAGCTTGGTGATTTTCCCAGAGGTCTTGTCAATGGCTACGACATCGCCACTTTGCACTTTCTCCTTTGCCAATGCCTCAATCATCTTTACCCCCAAATCGTAGACCGTCTCCATCTCCGTGGTCTTGAGGGTCAGCTTCCCTGTCTTCGATGCAGCTCCTGCCACCGCCGGCCGGTCGATTTGGATCTCCACGACTTCGCCTTCGATGACCTCCGTCTCCTCCTTGATTCGGACCCCAATGGCTTTTCGAAACGCCTGCATTAGGGCTTCGGTCTTGGACATCTCGAGGGAGAAAATCTCGCTGCCAGCAATCATGGCGAATGGAGTCTCCATTCCCAGCGACTTGGCCATGCCCATGGCTATGGCGGTCTTACCAGTACCGGGTTGACCCGCCAGAAGGACAGCCCTCCCTGCTATCTTGCCCTCCTTGATCATCTGGAGAATCACGCCGGCCGCTTTCCGGGCGGCGGTCTGGCCCACCATGCCCTCGGAGACTGCTCGGGCCTCGAGAGACGAGTCGAGGCCAAGCCCCCGAATGTGGGAGTGTGCGCCTATGCGCTCTATTCGGGTGAGGTCTCGCCCCTCCGAGAGTTTAATCTCAGCCATGGCTGGTGTATTTGCGGTGGTCGAGAAAGAAAGTTGAGAATTAGGGTTCAGGGTTTTTCGCTTTCTTTATGCTTAATTTGCTACAGTGGGTTCAAGAGTGAGAGAGAGAGAGAGGACTTGGCGCGATATATACATTTTTTCTTCTTCTTCTTCAATTCCTTTGCTAAAGTATTTAAAAAATATTATATCCGACACGTAATAATTTATTTACAGACCGGAGAGAACCATCCTTTAAGAGCATTTTGTATAGCTTTTTAAAATTTTTATTTTTTTATTTTAAAAAGTTATAATTATTTTTATAGTTTTAATTTATTTTTAAACTAATAAATTAAAATAAAAAATAAACTAGTCAAATTCATTTTCTATATAGAATTTTATTTATTGTTTTATAAATTTTTATGTATAATTATAATTAAATATATTAATTATAATTTTATATTTTAATTTTTTTAATACTATTTTGATTTAGATACAATGAAAAATGAAAAAAAAATATAAATCATATTTGTTTATTGAAAAATGTAAAATGAAAAATAATTATAAAGTGTGTAATTGGAGTTAATAAAAAAATTCACCTTTTTTTTTTAAAAAAAAATTCAAATTTTCTTTTATTTTAAAAATTATACTTTTTAAAATAAAAAGCATGCTCTAAAAAATAATAATTATGCAGAAGTCATTATTTTGTTTTTAGGAAAATAAGAATGAATTTAGCTTGAAATGGGGCAGAAATTTCTAAGTCATGGTTTCACTTGTTCTTTAACTTTAGATTATTACATATTTTCACAAGGTATTTTAAACATTTTTAAATTTTAGTTGAAGGTGTTAATTAAATTAGAATGTCAGTGTTAATTAAACAGTATAAAAGAAATTATTCAAATATATGTTATCCAAATCATCTATTATGATATGAAAATTGCTGCTATTTATGAATTCATAATATCGTTTTGACAACACTGTTGAATCCTTTCCCAATTGATCTTAGAGCTTAATATACCAAGAAATAGTAAACAAAAATAAAAAGAATGTCTAACTTTATTTTTTTTTGTTGGGAATGTTTAAGAGGCAAACAATTTTTTCCAGTACTTTTTTTTTTTTTTTTGCCAAGAAAGAAATAAAAATAAATACCAGATAATGAAATTCTAAATTGTTTAGGAAAAAAAAAATTCCTTTGTCTCACCAAAAAACAAGTTTTCATATCCTAATATTACCTTATAGACTATTTCCACTCAACCAAATTCCCTAGTTTCGAATTTCGACCATACAAAAACTTGCCAAAGCCCAAGGAAGTGTCATTTACGCTCGGTGTTCATCAGCAGAGTTCAAGTTTTGATCTCGATGGCAGTCTTCTTCACTGGGCATTGTCAGGTCTGTCCTGGCCAGCTTTTTTGCCATCCTCCTCTGCTTTAGTTTGCCACGGGAAGTTGATGGTTCTCCTGCATGTATAAAATGCAGCATCATTCAGAGAACTTCAAAATTTTGAGGCAAAACTTCGAAAGCTCACCTGGCTTGTTATAAGCTTCTTCAGCGGCATAACATCGAACAGTTGGAGGTTCATTTTCAAGTTTATCGCCTCCAAATATAGAATTGCCTTCGACGTCCTCGTCCTCGATTTGGGGAGGTAAAAGGGGCCCAATAATCTTCCTACGTCGACAAGCGTGTTCCTTGAGCTTCTTTCTACGGAGTCGCTTCCGCTGAGCTCTTGTAAGCTTCTGAGATCCGCCATCGTTGCCACCCTCATCACTTGTGGAGGAAGAACCTATCTCCCCCAGCCCTAACTCATCTGCTTTCGTTATCAAAATCTTTAGCCATTCTACTACTTTTTCTAATTGTTAATTTAATTTATTAAAGCCGAAAGAGTAAATACATCGAAATTTTGACCTGAAATTAATGATTCCGCATCAAAGCCTTCACTGAGAACGTTGAGAGGCTCGTCCCCATCTTGTGGCTGCGTATAGATTTTGGCTTTCTTCAATTACGGTAAACAAAAACGGAGCAGAGAAAAATACAAATGGAAGAGGCAGAAGATAGAGTACTTGCGGAGGAGGATACAGCATGTTGACGACGGCTTCATTGAACTTGCGTCGCTTCCCTTGGCGGGACATCCCGTACCCAAAGACAAAATCTGAACAGAAGCTTTAGGCAATAATTAACCTTTGTTTGTAAAAGTAAAACATCTGTCGAAGTGTGGATGCAAAAATAATAACTTTTAAACTTAAAAATTCTTCCAAAAAAAATTTTTAATTAATTAAAAAAAAATTGAGACAAACTATTATCTCTTTTTCTTTTTTTTCTTTTTTTTTTCTCTGTGTTCCAATGTAATTTTTTTTGGAATTGCTTTTAAAATCAAAAGATAAATATATTTTGTGTATCTTTTCTAATTGAAATTTTAATTAAAGAACATTACAATTAATTTTGATATCTAATAATTTCTATATTTTAAAAATTACAATCTAGTTTGATGGCGGTTAATTTTAACAGATTTTGCGCATGATTCCTAAAATTATTTATTATATCATTTTTTTGAAATATTAGAAAATTATTTTCATAAAAAAAAAATCTTTCTAAATTGTTAAAATTTGTTTTGATCGTTAAATTTTTTTTATCTTATTTATTATTTCATCTAAATTTTTTATGTCTAAAATTTTTTTTAAATGAAAAAAAAAATCATGATCAATTTTTAGCAACTCAGGATGTAATAAAAAAATTTAGATGAAAATATAGCACATGAGAGATGTCATTTAACATATTCTTAGAAAAATAGAATTATAAAAAAATTAAAGTACATTTAACCTTATAATCAACTAGCCAAAAAAAAAACTGAAAGAGGATAAAAAAATATATATTAATAGATAGTCAAAAGAACTCTTCATTCTTTTTTTTTTTTAAAAGATAATTTTAAAAAGAAAATAAAAAATAAAAAGCAAAAAATTCAGAATCAAGAGTTAGCTGAAAAGCCACTCTCGTAAATCATACCATAAATAAAAGCCAAAGAAATCTGATCTGGGAAATCTGGGTAAAAACTCTTCTTTTTTGAGAATATGTTTTCCAGCAATTAAATAAAGTTTGTATTCGAGTGGGATTGACACTTAACACCAACCAAGCAATTAAGATCTAATCTATGATATCCTTCCAAAACGAGTGGGTTATAAATTATTCATAAAAAAAAAGAAAAAAAAGACAAAAAAAAGTGGGTTAATAAATTTATTTTGTGGCAACTTTCTGAGTGCCTCTAACACTTCAACATAGATTGGCCGAAGGGCCACAGTATTATGCTGTTTAACCAAAAGACCATTTGATCCAGATATAACACTTGTGCTACAATGTAATATTGAGGATGGAAGGATAATTTGGAGTTAGAACTATAGAACTAAAGTGTTAATGCATATAATAAAACAATTAATTTAAAAAAATAAAAAGGCAAAGGGATGATTAATAAAGGAATCAGAATAAAGAAATTCAACCAACCACAAAGAAAAACATGAGCCAATTAAAAGCCATATATATATATATATAAGAGAAATATTTTTCACAGTAACGATGATAAAAATAATTCGATGTGACACTTTGAGTTTTGATTTGAATTTTTAAATTCTTAAAAAGAAACCATGGCTAATGATATGGCTAAGTTTTCATGGCGCCAAAAAATTATTACTCTATATTTTCTCCTGATCTGTGTAGTTATTTGTGAGAGTTATATATGTACGAGGAACTGTCCAATTGACATAGCCAAGAACTAGAAATCAATAATTCAAGATGCAGTTCTAGGCTGGCATATAGTTTGCTTAGCTGTAAAATTTTTTTATGAATAATATTAAATATAACATATAATCTATCAATATATTTATTGATTATATATATATATTATATTTTTTTTAAATTCACTAAGTGATATTTATCTTTAATATTATTCAAAATATATTTAATCAATATATATAATTCTAATTCTATTCTATACTAGCGCAACGTAATTATTTTGCTTTAAATTCAAGTAGAGGATCCCAATTGCAGCTAATCAGATTTTTTTTTGTTCCAACAGTGTTAATTAAATACGTCCAAAATTAACATTTTATTTCCCTTCATTTTTTTTTTCTTTGTTTTGATCCTTTTCATGGCACATATATTATGCTTCTAAGCAAAACTATGGTTTTATTACCCAAAAAAAAAAAAAAAGAAGGCAAAACTATGCTTTTATTCATTAGAGCAAAAAACGACTGACAGAAAGAGAAAACGGCTGACAGAAAAAGGACAAAATACTTAAGCAGTTTCGACAATTTGCTTCCTTTCGTGAAGCCTTTCCTTCGTGACGAAGGCTGTTGATTGTGGTTTTTTCTAAACAGAGGACCACCTGTATGTTTTGCTTTGTATCATCATGGATCAACTCCCACAACTCAATCTTGTGGCAGATAAAGAAAAGGCAACAAAGAGGGCTGGGATTCTGTTAATGGGGAAAATTTTATTCGAGAAAACGTTTTCGTCCAATGAAGTGTTCATGGTAATTAAAAGAACTTGGTTTAGCAGGGAAGTTCCTAAAATAGAGGAGATTACTAAAAATACATTTTTATTCATATTCAAATCGGCTCAAGACAGAAACATGGTCTGGAACCGGAGACCTTGGACCATCAATAAGTCTCATCTACTCCTGAGAGAATGGCAACCTGAAGGCGTCTTAAACGACATTTGTTTCAATACAACCACATTTTGGGTTCAAATCGAAGTCATTCCATTACAGTTCATGACAAAGAATAATGCAGAGCTTATTGGCAGCATTTTCAACAAGTTATTAAGGTTTGAATCGTTTACCAGAACCAATATCATCGGCACCAAATACTTACGTATTCAAGTGGACGTGGAGGTGAGGAACCTTATACTAGTGGGTTTCTTCCATAATATGGGCCAGGAAGGACAATGGATTGCTTTCAAATATGAGAAGCTCCCTGACTTGTGCTACCGCTGTGGAATCTTGGGTCACGCTAGAGGAAAGTGTGCGGCGAAGGTGGCAACTCATACGATTCTGGGGGACTTGTACGGGCAGTGGATCCGTGCCGAAGTTGAAGCTAACCTACTCATAAGAGATGGAGACACACTTCGACGATTTGAAAACCAGAAGAACGAACATTTCGATAGTTTTTCCAATGATACCAATTTGGATGAGATGAATAAAATAGAAGAAGACATAGTTCAGTCCGACTGAGAGAAGGACGGCGAGGTGAGAGAAACTGTTGTTTCTAACACGAATATCGATACAGCTATCTCTACAGACGGATTGACCTGTCAAATGGTAGGTGAAAGTTGCAAAGAGAATGATAACACGAAAGAAAGCAGAAGCGCAGGAATTACAATAGACACTGGGCTCAAGGATCAACTTAAAGGAAACCATAACAAATCTCAAGGGGTATTGTGCACAGCAGAGATGGAGCAATCTGCTCAATCAATGTTAAGTCAAGTTGCAGAAAACCGGGATCTAAATGGCGAGACTATAGGAAATTCAGGAAAATGAGCTTTGGTGGGACAAAAGAGAACTTTTGAAAGCCTAGAAGGGAGCCCAACAAAAATTGGGTCTAATTTTAATGTTTCAATTAAAAGTGTGGTTGTCAGCCCGTGTAGTGAAGGAACCAGGTCAACCACACCTAGTGAAGTGGGCCCCAAAGAAAAGAAAACTAAGAGAAGTTCGGCTGTAGTTTCAGGCCCAATGATTAGGTGTGATGCGTTCCCCAAATCTCCCATCTCGCCACAATTAAAATTGAAGGAGCTGGCAAGGAGGAAATAGACCTTTTCACCAAACAACTTAGTTTCAACAGAGACAGAAGCATGCAACATAACTTTGGAGAAGAATTCAGGTAGCACTCTGATGGCTGAGGAGGCGGGTCTATCTATGCCCCCAATTCAGCCATGAAAATCCTATTTTGGAATTGTCGTGGTTTGGGAAAGGCCACAGCAGTTCAAGCCTTAAAAGGCTTAATTCAGAAACATTCCCCGGGAGGAGTTTTTTTGGGCGAGACTAAAGCTAAGAATACTAAAATGGAAAAACTCAGAAATATTTTGGGTTTTGATAAAAGTGAGATGTGGGAAGCTAATGGTTGGAAATGAGGTATTATCCTTAAGTGGAATGATCAATTGAGATGGGAAGTTGTTTTCAAATCTAAATGGATTTTGGGGGTGATGATTCCGATTAGAGAAGGAGGACATTGGACTCTTTGGGCTTGTTATGGCCCGGCGGAAAGAGCTAATAGAGGAGATTTCTGGAACACTCTTGTCTCTCTCATTAAAAACGGTTTTGATAAATGGGCTTGTATAGGGGATTTAAATGAAATTCTAACTCATGAGGAGAAAATGGGTGGTTGGTGGGTGTCTGTTAAAGGTAACTTTTGGCTTAGTTTTTTTTTTTAAGGAGGTGCATGGCATGGATATTGGATACAGCGGTAATGTGTTTTCTTGGTGTAACAAAAGAGGTGGTTTGGCCAAAATTCGAGAATGCCTGGATAGAGTCATCATGAGTGCTGATTGGAGAACAACGTTTAGAAATGCCAGAATTACCCATCTGAATGCTTACCACTCAGATCATGCTCCGATTGTTTTGAATACATTTTTTGACCATCCGAAGCTTCCAAGGCCATTTAGATTCCACGAAATTTGGACAAGGGACCTGATGAGTCATAACATCGTTAAGAGGGCTTGGGAGGCCAATCCTTACCAGTTGAGAACAGTTTTGATTGGGAGAAGAATCATCAACACAGCAAGAGCATTACGAATGTGGAACAAGGAGTCTTTTGGGATGTGTAAAAAGCAAATTTTGTTTTTTGAAAACAGAATACAGGGGCTTCAAAGTATCAATCCAATTGAGAAAATTATTAGCCAAGAGAGAAGAGCTCAGGAAGAGTTGGGTGAGTGGATGAATCGTCAAGAAATAATCTTGAGGCAAAAATCTACAGAGCTTTGGTTGGCTGCTGGAGACCGTAATTCTAAATTTTTTCATACCTCAACGATCAACAACAGGAGAAAGATATTCATTTCCAGTATAAAAAATAATTGTGGCGAATGGCTAAAGACTAGAGAGCATATTGGAGACTTCATTGTCAAAGAATTTACCGACCTTTTCAGAGAAGAAAACACTTAACATGGTCAGAAAATTAAAGTGTTTGTTCAGCCAACAGTTACGATGGATCAAAACATCATGCTCAACCATATCCCCAACAGAGATGAGGTGTTCAAAGCGGTTAAGAACCTTCATCCCATTAAGGCCCCTAGCCCGGATGGGATGTTGGCTCTTTTCTTTCAACATTATTAGGAGACAGTTGGTGATGATGTTACGAAGATGATTCAAAATATTTTCAGGCATGGAAGCTTTCCTCAAGGTCTAAATGACTCGTTCATTGTGCTTATACCAAAGAGTGCTCAATTTACCATGTTCAACCAAATTCGTTCGATTGCACTATGCAATACTCTTTATAAAGTCTTCTCAAAGATCTGGGTCAGTCGCTTACGGCCGTTTCTCTATGAACTGACCTCTCCTAATCAGTCAGCTTTTATGCCTGAGCGTTGGATTGGAAAAAATTCAATCTTAGTCCAAGAAATCACTCATTTCATGAAGGTGAAGAGAGGTGTTAAAGGGTTTGTAGGCATTAAAATTGATTTGCACATGGCCTATGACCGTGTGAATTGGAATGCCCTTCTGAAGATTTTGGAAGCTTACGGGTTTGATAACAAGTTCAAACTCTTGGTTTTTAGATGTGTTTCTTCTTTGAGGGTGAGAATGTTGCTCAATGGTTCCACGTATGGTCCTATTCTATTAGAAAAAGGAATAAGACAAGGGGATCATCTTTCCCCTTTCCTTTTTGTTCTCTTTTTGGAAATTCTATCCCGAATGATTAACAAACTTGAAACAGATGAGGAAATTCAAGGCATCAAAGTAGCAAGACTTGCTCCAGCTATTACTCATATTTTCTTTGCTGATGATATTATTATCTTTTGCAAGCTTCCGTTGATCAAACCTCTAATATCATTAAGTGTTTGAAGACCTTTTGTGACTGGACTGACCAAAGTTTTAACCCTTCGAAATCGGGTTGTTTCGTCTCCAACAACATTCGTGGCAGCCTCAAGGCAGCGATCAAGAGTAGTCTAAATATGAAAGAGTTGGATTGGGATGCAAAACATCTGGGGAATAACATGTTCCTTAATAAACATCGAAAAAAGAATTTTGACTCTTTGGCAAGGAAAGTCACTGCCCATTTTGGAAGCTAGAAAGCAAAGCTTTTTTCCTAAACGAGAAGGGCTACTCTTGTTAAACATGTGGTTTCGACAATGCCCCTTTATTCTATGTCTGTGAGAAAGGTCCTTTCTGAAGTCTGCAAAGAGATAAACAAGAGTTCTAGAGCTTTTTTTGTGGACAAGGAATGCTAAAGAGATGAAGGGTTGGACCCCTGTTAGTTGGAACAAGGTGTGCAAGCCAAAAGCTTGCGGGTTGGGGTTGAGAAATCTGAGAGAGATGAATTCAGCTTTGCTTGGTAAGATAGGGTGGTCCCTGGCTAAGGTCACTGGAAAATTATGGGTCAAAGTTTTGAAGGCGAAATATTTTCCTCATACTTTGTTTATGCACTGCCGAAAAAAGAAGAGATGCTCAAAAGATTGGCCAGCAATCCTGAATACTCCTAATACTTTGAGTAAAGGTATTTGTTTCAAAGTAGGAAAAGGAAGTAACATCAACTTTTGGGAAGATCCTTGGGTTCCCAATCTCCCAGAGTTCAAACCAATTCCCAAGAATGAATTGGTGAGGCAAAGACAAGGAATGATGCAATCTTTACTTAACAGAAATGGGGAGTGAAAGGTACCATTGCTCAATGAATTGTTTAATACTGAATAGGTGAAGCATATCTGCGAAATATTTTGGATAAACCGGGAGGAGGAGGACAATTTGGTATGGTTGGGGAATAGAAATGGAGGTTTTTCAGTTAAATCATTCTATTGGGCTGATAATTGAGATAGAGAAAGACAATTGACGTGGTGGAAAAAACTTTGGAGTAGCAAAATCCATTAAAGATACAAATTCCTTGTGTGGAAGTTTGCTAACAGGGGTTGGAGTGTTAAACAAAATCTGATTCGAAGAGGTATTCATTTGAATGATGACAGATGCGTGCATGGCTGCCCTTTCGTGGAAAATGAGATTCATTTATTGTTTGATTGTCAATTTGCTAAAGGTTTGTGGTTCACAACTCCCTAGGGAGTTAAATGGGAGACTCAGGTTGATGAAGATCTAAACTCTTACTTGGAAAAGCTATGGAGCCCAGAGATATTTTTCCCAGCTACAAAGGATAATCACTTTGACTTTATCTTGTACAGTGTGCTCATTCTGGAGCACATATGGTGGATTAGAAATGAAATGCTCTTTAAGGATATTCAATTCTCTTTGGAGGATTCAATCATTTCAGTTATGAGAAAATTTCTGGAATATAAACAAGTTCTTGATCGGAGCTCTCATAATGTGAGGCTGAATCCAAGTGAAGTGATTCTGGAAAGATGGATCCCTCCTCCGGTGGGAGTGTTGAAAATTAATGTCAATGCGGTAATAAGAAATAATGGTAGTTTTCTCAGCATGGTGGTTCATACGACAAGTGGCAATCTCTTGGAAGCACACTCTTTCAAAGTTAACACTCGAGATCCGTTGATCGCCGAACTCTGGGCAATCCGGCATGCGCTTGAGATTTGTGTTCGTAATGGTTGGATGAAGGTTTTATGCGAAGCTAATGCAAAGTTGGTTGTGCTTGGTCTGAATGAAGGTAACCTTTCAAGTCTTCATTGGTCAGCTGCAACAATATTTAAGGATATTTCTAGTTTACGTAACTTTTTTGTTTCTATCAATTTTTTATGGTGCAGCAGAATTGACTTGCCCATCTCCATGCTAAATGGGCAGCAAGTAATAACTTTTGTGGTTTGATCCATGGGGATTACTATCTTTAGGAAATTTTAAACTTTATAGCTCTTGAGAAGAGAAATATCCTCTCTACAAGAGTGGGAGCAGCTATTTGATAGCAGTTTGTTTGTTCCTTTCTTTTGGTTTCAATGAAGCATTCTTCTTTCATAATCACTTTTGTGGATTGATCATTGAATAAAACTATGCTTTTATTCAATGATAACTCAAAACTTGTACTAGTTGAATAAATCAACTGCATTAATACCAATATATTTTTTTTTTCAGGCTATGGATATTACAGATAATAATAACATTCATTTCAAGTTCTGGGAGTCTCGAGGAAACATACCCAAAGAAAATTGAAACACTCACTTCTATATATACACATAATTATTTCAATCATATACAACATCATATTTCTTTTTTTGTGAAACATCTACGGTTCATTTGATCAATCCGAAGAAATAATATATTAAAAAAAAAAACTAAAAACTAAAAATTTGAAGCAATAACAGAAACAAAATAAGACGAGATAATATTGAGAAATTGAAGACGGAAACAGAGACAGAAACCCGCAATTAATGCTCAAATTGCATTAATGCTTCTCTTAGAGATAGCATAGCTTCTGCTTCGAGGATATAAATCTGTGTTAACCTTAATGTCTCCTTGAAATTCACAAGGGCTGTCTTCGTCAATCCTTCCAATACCAACGCTCTGACTTCTGGGCATGTTATTATTGGGTACTCTTCCTCCTCCAGCCATTGAAGACCTGCTCTGTTTACTAAGAAGATCTGCATCAACTTTTCCTCTTAAACTCCTTGTAGAAGCAGCCCTTACAAGTTCTCTGAAATCTTCATTTTCGGAACTGGATTTGGTGGATGAGACACTGTAACTCCTTGGAATACTGTTTACAGATAAAGGGACAGTTGGGCATGCCATGACTGCTCCATATTCAAACTTTCCAGAGCACTCTGTCATGCCCTGCATATACGAGTCCCTCAGTTTCGTCAAAATCCTTACAAAGGACTTTCTCATCCGTCTCAGTTTTCCATCTTCTTTGCCCTTCTCTTTGTCCATGTTTTTCTTTTTTCCTGTAAAATTAAAAGCAAAAGAAAATGACTGGAAAATAGGAAGTGAAATTTGCTGGGTATTAGATGGGGGATTTAAGGTGAACAAAAAAAGTTGTGATTTTGAAAAAAGATTTATGAGAAGGGTCTTCTGTAATGATTGTTTTGGAAAACCATATGTGAGAGTTTATATAAATATTGGTGGGTCTTTGTGAATGTGATTTCATTTATATTGGAGGGGTTTAATACTTTTAAAAGAGAGCCAAAATGAAAGCGGTGGGTTATTTAAAATTAGAAGGATACCTTTGAATTTTTGCTTATCTATTTTGGTCAATAAAAAAATACATTATGGTAATATTATAGATATCAAATATAATATTATCCAAAATAATAATACAATCGAACTTCAACTTCAATTTTCAAAGCTCACATATATTAAAATTAAGCCAGAATGTTTCCCTTAAGTTATCACACCTATTACATCACAGAGAAGGTTTTTTATTTATATATTTATTTATTTTGTAGCTCTTGAGACCAATAACCAGTGGAGGAATAAGTAAATTGGAAGGCACGCGTGGACTTTGTCAAAGTTGATGTGGAATTGGGTTTTATAAGAAATTGAAAACAGAACAAGACAGGTAAAGAAATTGTAATATATTTTCCCGAATTAAATATAATGTATTTATTTTTATTATATTATTTGAAATGGAAAACAACAAAGATAACAAAGAGGAAGAAAATTAAGAAGCTTGAAAAGCCGTCGCTGGATAAAAAGGTAATTTGACTTGGATAATTATTTAGCGGATTTCAACTATCTTTGATTTTTTTGGGACAAAATCTTTGTCTTATACAAAAGCAAGGCTGAGACTTCAATGTATTTCAGATATAAACAGAATTTTTCTTTTATTTTTTTTTATGGTCTCGAAAGTGTGATACAAACAAAAACTACCATATATTCCAAAAAATTAAATTGCTAGGAACTCGATTCGGTACACTATGCATATGAGTTAGATCTTTGTTTCTTTTTCTTGTTTTGGAATATTATTATTCCCAACATTTAATGCATTTATACCAACAGATTTTTTTTGTTGGGTAAAATAGTACCAAAGATCAAATTATTAAGAGTATATATAATAGGTATATTTTAGAATTCGAGCTCTAAATTGAAACAGTACATTCATCGAACCATATATTTAAAATTTAAAATGGCACTAAGTTAAAATTTATATATCTTTTCCTGAGATATTTTATTATTATTTCCCTCTAAGAGACATAAAAATTGGGATCTTTAATTTTTTTTATATTATCATTTGTGTAAGACCATAAAGAAATTATCTTTAATAGTTTTCAAAGAAAAGAAAGCAACGTGTGGTCTGTGGGTATACAAATATTTTGTTTTTATACGGTACCTTGCCGGCTATATCACTTTGATGATGAGATTAATAATAAAGAGGATACAGGGTAGAGCAACAAAATATTAATGAACAGCAAAATGATAAGAATAAATAGTTTGTCCACTTATTAAATGCACGGTTGAAATTCATATCAATCTTCATAACTCAGTTAATATGTTTTTCAAAATTAAGAATTTGTGGTTCATGACAAAATTAACTACGAACCCAAACATTGCATGTGAATAGAGTATAATTTGTATTTCCTTCTTAATTTCATTAGCTCCATGGGAAATTAATTGCCATTTACATTTCTGCATTAATTTCTTCTCTTATATATGTAAGAATATTGAAATTGCTATGTCAAGTTTTTAGAATATTGATTTTCAGGAAAACTCAAATGTATATATATATATATATATAAAACAATAATAAACTTTGTTGTAAAAACTAAAGCTGATCCGCACCAAAAAAAATATATATATATATATACATATAGAGCCCTGCTAATAAAAGCGAATTTGCCCACTGTTTAGAATTCAAAAATGTTAAAAATAACGCTAAGAGCTCATTTCACTCTTTGCTGCCCACATCACTTTTTTTTTCATTTTTTCATCTCATTTGCTTTGCATCAGTGAAAAAAAAAAAGTATTTTTTTTTTTTTTTTGTATTTAGTGTTTTTTTTTCTCTTTGTAATTAGAATTTTTTTTCATAATTTTTTTGTTCCTCTGTAATTTTAAACACGGATGAATTTAGACCGTAATTAGGATTTTTCCTAATTTTAAGCACTTATAAATTTTTCTGTTCCTCTATAATTCTAAGCACTGATAAACTTTTTTCCATAGCTTTTCCTCTGTAATTAGGATTTTTTTCTGTAATTATAAGCACTAATGATTTAAATACTGATAAGCTTTTCTATAATTATGTTCCTCTACAATTAAAATTTGGATTATAAAAGTTCAATCAATGCACTATTGTAGAAAGATAATGATGCATTTCAAAATGCAAATACTTAGTTTCATAGACAACAATAAAAAAAAATAACAAACCAAATCTGAAAGAAAAAAAAAAAAAAAAAAAAAAAAAAAAAAAAAAAAAAAAAAAAAAAAAAAAAAAAAAAAAAGGGAGACGGAGATGGAAGAAAATAAAATTTACGGAAAAAAATTATAATTACAGAAGAAAAAGTAAAGTGGGGAGCACAGTTTAAAAATTAAGTTCCTTTTTTCCATTCATATATTTTTGTATATGAGAAGAACTCCAATACTCCAGTATCCATCAAAGTTGCATATGTATCCCAAATTTATATAAACTATGAGATTGACCTTAATAATATTTTAAAAATAAACTATAAATATATATATGTGTGTGTGTGTGTGTGTGTGTGTGTGTGTGTGTGTGTGTTAGTGTTAATTTAAAGCATCAAGGCAACGTTTTACTAAATTATAATAAAGAATAATTTATATATAACCAGTTGTGATTGATTAGGCTAGATCACCTTATTGGTTATATGACAAATTAAAAAAAGGTTAGTTAAAAAAAAAAAAAAGACAAATTAAAAAAATGTTATGTTATCTATATCGTGTACCATACAAATCGTTCGCTAGTAATATTTTAATCTAATATCATTGATTAAAAAACCCACCATTATTAAATAATTAAGAGCAACAGCCAGGCTCAAGCATCTTAAAGAATTTTTTTTAATTTACCTCTATTTGGATTTAAGGGTGACCAATTACATTTTGTTTAAGAAGATAACAAGTTGCAAAGATCACATAAGAGTATAAACTTATCCATCTCAAAAGTTACATTTTCTTTTTTTTTGGTAAATCAAAAGTTACTTTTTCATACAACAATAGGTTGTAGGTTTTAGCCATTTAGAATGTCTCTTAAGAAAAGCTTATGAAATTTATTAACGAATTATAAACATTTTTTCATTTGAAATATTAATTTAATTAAATCCAAATTATGAATATCAATTAACCATAAGATGTTCGTTAGGATTTTTTTTTTTTTTTTTTGGTAATCATGTTCGTTAGGATTATGATGATGGAAAAGTTAGATTCAATTATGTCGTAAAATTCAGATCAATATATAAAATTATGTCTCCAATTACCTCCAGCTAGCCACTAAGTACGCACAACATACATGAAAATGTTTTAGAGTAGTATTAATTAAAAGGTTCTAATTCCAAATAAATAAATTAATGCATAATAATCTTTTGGCTTGAAGAAGCTGACCATAATATTTTCCTCCAAATTCACTCAACTGCAAAATCTATAATTATATCCAATTGGTAGAATTTCATTATAATATACTTCGTATCCTTGCCATCCACAACGAGAATTTGAATTATTCTCGTCCAGAATCAGTTCAAAATAAGAGGTTCTCATGTTAAGTTACGTTATCAATGTCACCCCTGTTAATTATTTGGATTAATAGAAAATCTGTTCAAATGATTAATTAAATAAAACTTTGGAAAAGTTAAAATTAAAGTAATTAATACTCTTTCAACCACGTACACTATTAATTAGTAAGAAAGAACAGACCAAATTTATGAATGTTTCAAATCAGTTTATTTATATATTTATATATATATTTAAATTAATGAATTAGCCTTCGGAATGCAGACCAAATTTGTGGAATGAAGAAAGTCTGATATCGTTAAGGACAAAGGCAAAGCTTCAAGCTTATTTGCTTAATTAGCCCAAACAAGCAAGCTTTTTATGATAGAAATTTTTGTGTGTGGAGTCCACTGTTCTCCTAAGCACCCCACCCTTGCATACGGGTTAATAAAGGTGAAATTTTAATATTATTTTAAATTATAATTCAATATAATTATTTTTATAAAATAAGTTTCAATTTTAAAATGTAAATTTCAGATTCGATTATATATTTTAATAATATTAGAATGTGGATAAGTGTTTTGCTACGTGTAAAGCACGAACAAGGTAGATTTATACAGTCATAGATGGTTGTTTGGACCAATATAAAATTGGCTCTCAAATGTCTCTCAAATGTCTTTGGCATGAATTTTCTGATGTGTTCGTTTGGACCAGTAAAGTTTTACTTTTTTTTTTCCATGCATTATGTTTATCAATAATGATATTAAATTCAAATTTCAATATATCCATGGTAAAATAATAATAATAATAATAATAATAATAATAATAATAATAAGAACGTTAGTGGATGCTATATCAACAGCCTTGATTTCTAACTAATCAATGATTATATATATAGTAATGATTTAGAGATTTTTTAGGGCATTTTTAATGGAGGATGTAGATTGTTTATATACGTGACATATAATTAGATATTATTTAAATTTATATGACATAAATACATATTTTATTTAAAAATTATTATCCAATGGTAATATACACAAAAGTTATTTATGATTATTAATTAATTATGAATTTTATTAAATATTATTAGTTTTTTAGCAAATTAGATTTTTAAAGAAAAATTTATTTTTTTGGAAACTTGACAGTGTCTGATAGAGCTTCCAGATGTAAACATTTACATTGACGATGTCAAATTCACGTCAGCTTGACATTCATTATAGACATTATCATTGGAGCATATTTTTTCAAAATAATGTTTATATTTACTTACGTGACATATAAATTTTAGCAATCCACATTCTATTGGAGATGCTCTTAGCCTATATTATTATATCATATGATGATGTGGTATAAAAATTTTGTTATTTGTCACTGTTGGTGATCATAATCATTAATATCCCAACTTATATAGCAAATTTAATTGAACACATTTAATTTTTTAATACTAAAGTCTAAATAAAAGAAAGTAAACACACTTTAAATAAAACTATTTAAAAATCACATAATACATAAGTTCTATTGGTAATCCGAAAGAATTAAAACCATTGTGGTATATATCATATGGTATAACAATATGGACTAAATAACTAGTTAGGTCATATATGTGTGTGTTAGAAAATGATGATGATTTTAAGGAGAATTGAATATAATATCTTTCAAAATGGTACTTGGAGTATAATTAAATTGATCATCGTTTAAAAAAAAAAAACTTTCAATGGGACGGGCATACTATACACCTTTCCACTCACATTTATATGAGATATTGATTAGTTTGTGAGTGAGAAAAGGTAATCGCCAGTACCATTCAAGTATTTCTCTCGTTTATCCCATTAAATTGGTTATTGGTGTAACATATACGATATAACTAAGGAAGAAGAACATCCAGTGAGTCTTATTCAATATTCATCCATTAATGCATTCATCAAAAAAAAAAAAAAATTAATGACAATCTTCATGTTAATAAAATATAAATATCTTTAATATATAATTACCCTATATATATTTGTATAGTTTTGCTATAGTGACGCTATATTGTGAGCTTTTTGTAGGCTCCTAGCCAAATTTAATGCATATTTAATATTTTTAATGATTTGTTTTTTTTGGTGAAAATATTTTTTTAATGATTATTCTTCTTTCATATCACTCAAACATGCAACACTATTTTTATTCTCACTTTCACTCATTTTTGATCTCCAACGTGAACAATTGAAAATTATCATATACTAAGTGTTATTGCTAATATATTAAATTGGAATTAAGAGAGATTAAAAGTGAGAGAATAAGTGTTTATAAGATGAGAAATGGCCAGCAGTGTAGCTCAGTGGTAAGAGCCAGCTGAGCTTTTACACTTTTGAGTACGGGAGTTGAGATTCGAGTTTTGGTAGCTCCATTTAGACTCAAGTGTGCATCTCCGCTATTACTGCACGAGGAAAATGAAGTTTTAGCGACATGGGCTCCCATCACGAACTCCGATCAGGTTAAAAAAACATATGAATCGGTCTACTCACTAAATACTTTCTGAACTTATAACTCCACTACGGGTAAGTTTTTTTTTATATACAAAAAAAAAAATGAGAAATGGCCAATGAGATAAAAAAGAGTGAAAATAGTCAAATTTGCATCTCAAATCAAATATATTTTGGCTAGAGCCCACAATAGCGGCTATTATAACAAAACTCTATGTGTGTATATAATTATTCTCCGATGAATGTGAAACCACAATAAAGATGACAATCCCCGCTATGCCCTACCCTGTTAGGGCGGAGACCCCGGTAATTAGGGTGGTTGGGCAGCAATGGAGCAATATTTTTTGTGCCCAAGGTTAGGGTAAGGTCAATGCACGGATGAAAATATAATCATTGCTTCGTTTATGATATATATATATATAATAAAATAATTATTTTTAATATTTTTATACATTTAATTAGAAATTTTAATTTTTTTTTTTGTATTTTGCTTTTGTTTAAAATATATTAAAATTGTTTAAAATTATTTTTTAGAAAAATTAAACAGACTTACGGAGTAAAATATAAAAAAATTTATTTCGACTCGGAAAATCTCGGTTCCACCACCCCTATTAAAAAAAATGAAACGAAGACGGAGAAATAAAATACGAGCGAGGCTATGGAGGAGGCTTGTCCCGCCTCATTGCCATTCACTAAACTACAAAAAACAGAAAAAAGCTCATATTAGATATTTTTCTGATGAAAAAAGTCCAAAAAATCCTGAATTTGAGAGTGGCTCTTATGGGCTAAATAATTAATTTTCTATAGGTCTAAGATATCAAAGGTATAATTTTTTGTTTTTTGATAAAAGATATAATTGTTAGTGAAGTATTTTTTATTATAACTAATGTATTAAAGGATTTTAGATACGGTTGACAGAGAACTGAATTAGTCAAGAAGATAACGATAAAATTGGGACAGATTAACAGGATGGCAAAAGGTCACGCCAGTCCTAGACTTGTTCAAACTGCAGCAAATCATGTCAAATTCTACTTCCTCGTCGTACGGAAATTATAATTATTTCTAATATTTCTATGGTTTATGTTGTTGACTCTTACTTGCAAAAATCCCCCAAAAAAGAAGAAAAATCCTGGAAGAAGGCATGGTATAATACTATATAGTATATACTAAAGATAATTTTCTGCTTAAAATTGCTTAAATCTATTATTTTCTCCCGGATTTTCATTTCTTTGGATAAACCACGGAGACGAGTACAAATTGTAAAGCCAATCCACTGGGGATTCTTACACAATTAGAAAAATAAAATATGAAAGATGCGAAAGATGCATTTTTCTTTTATTATTATGACAAAAAAAATTAATGAATATGTGCCGTCCGTTTCAATCAGGAAAGAAGAATATATATATATATATATATATTTTTTTTTTTTGCTAAAAGAGGTTGAAAAAATGACTTATTTGTAATGGAGTTATAAGTTCAAAAGTTATTTAATGAGTAGGTCAAACTTATATATCTTTTCAATTCAATAAAAATCTACACTGAAAGTTTATATCATTTAAAATTTTTTTTTTCTTATACAGTATCAACAAAAAAAAAAAACACTTAGAATAAAAATAAAATAAATAGCAGTCCAAGTTATCTGTCAATATTGTTACTTATTTTTCGAAATAACATCTTTTCTAAGATGAAAAAATAAAAGGTAAGCACGGGGTCAATGATGACGTTATATTACTACTCCAATTAATATAATAATAAAAAATGGGAAACAATCTAAATTTTAATTTTAAATGCAGCAAATATACATTTTAAATAGCTGCTCAAAGAAAGAGACTATACATATCAAGAATTTGAATCAGTAAATTTCTAATATCTACGTTTGAATTTTTTTTGTCAATTGACAAAAACATAGATAAATCTTATTGGGTATCATGTTAATGTTAAACTATCTGTATCTTTTTGTAGATGAATAAAAAAAATTAAAAAAATCTGGAATGATAGATCCATGTGCATTAACTAGATAATTTTATAAATACCGCAAATATTACTATCCATATCTATAGTTGTGTCATGCGTGTAGTATCATAGGATTTTTTTAAGGGGGTAAGATAACTTTTCATGCCTATATTTTTTTTTTATATATTTATGCCCACTGCGTCGTTAGCTTAAAATCTAAAAAACCTCATTATTTTTCATTTTTCTCTTTTTTATTTTTTATTTTCTCTTTCTCTTTATTTTCCTCTCTCCCTGAGTAAAAAAACATGGTATTCTCCCATGGAATATGACTTAACTTTTCTCTATTTGCATTGTCACTAAAGGCTCGAATAAAATATAATGATTAAAACAAGTAAACAAAATTACCCTACATGTAAAATGGTAAAATTCAAAGAAAAAACTCCATTACAAAGCATTAAAGAGACAAGAGAATGTTTAAAGAGATTTTCAAACTTTTTTTGTTGCTTTTATTTATTTATGTGTGTTTTAAAACTGCCATAAAAAATCTCAGATTTAAATTATATAGGTATTGAAGAATAAAAATATAAAGCTATTATTGTAGTAGACCCATTTATGCAAGATCTCATGTGTTATAGTACTTATAAGCATGTCTATCCACCCAACCCAAACCCAGATTGGGAATGCAAAATTGAAAAAGGAGTCCTGCATGGGTCTAGGGATGGCATTTATGTTTTATGTGGGATGCAAGGCGGCGCAGGAATTCTCCAAGAATATCCTCGTTTTCCGCCCAGTTACCTTGTTTATTTAAAAAAAAAAAAAAATATTGAAATGTTTATATTTCCACTTTGAATAATAGAAAATATAATGTATAAAAATTAATTATAAAAAATATTTTTATTATAAACGAGACAGATACGGATATGAAACTTGGAACTTAAGAGGGAGACTATATTTTTCATCTTGCCCGGTTAAATTCTTTTGCCCCATCTCCCACCCGATTTACCATTTAATCGGATAAATTATCATCTCTATGTTTTTTTTTTTTTTTTTTAAATATTGCTTTGGTGATCCATTACTGTAGAGGAAGAAAAGGGTTGCTAGTTTACGCCAGGGATGAGGAAGATCAAAGAGTCTTTGGGGGAGAAAAAATAGTCTGCAAATTTTTTTTATGTTTTAAAATAAAAATATTGAATTAGAATGGTGAAATGATGTGGCCCTTCCCACTCTCATCCCGCCTTTGGTGAAACACCCTGTGAGGTGTGAGGGATGGGTGTTACATTAAAAGCAGGGTTCACATTGTTGATAATGCAAATAGCACTTCGTTTTTGGTGAAACATCACTTTTTAAGTTTAGGAAATGGTATTTCACCAAGGGTGCCCTAAAGTGTTTCCCCAAAGACGGAGTTCACTATTTTTTCACTTAAACAATGTGTTTCATCAAAGGCGAGTTGGAAGAATTATTGAGTACGAAGTGAGGATGAAATTTGAGAAAATACCATTTTTTTTTATTTTTTTATAAAAGTTTTGAAATGACTAAAATAACTAAAATATAGTTTTGGAGGATTTTATTTTTCAGATGAGGTTGCTGCTATGAAACTGGTTTGAGAAATCGGTGTCTAATAATAACTTGAAAAGAAAGGATTTAAAATTATTTTTGTTTTTTGTTTTTGTTTTTTTTTAAGGATTTAAAAGTTATACATATTAGCAATGCGAGAATAGATAAAGAATCCAAGTAAATGCATATGAGGACTGCAATTTTTGAGAATTTGTTGGGCTTAATTAGGCCCAAGACATGCATTCCAGTAGTTGTTCCTTTTTTTTTTTATTATTAGATAGACAATTTGTAGATGAAATTTGTTGGTAAGTTGTAGATTTGATTTGCAATTCAAATAGGATTGACTACTCGACTAACTTATTTAGGTAATCTATTGATGGAACTAATAATCCCAGTAATCTATATTTAGTAATATAATTTTATAAAGTTACAATTTTTTAATTGCAATTAACATTAAAAATATTAAATTTTACGGTCAATGGTTAAGATATCACTTACCGATATTTGAATTATTTTAAAAACTGAAATTTAATTATATATTTAGCAATTTAGAAGAGAGTTCATTTGACTTTTTTATTGTTTAAGTAATTCATAAAATTCATATAATTTATTAAAATTTTATTAATTTCAGTCTTTTAAACAATTCAAAAAATAATAAGAAATATCATAACTATAAAATAACTTAAATTTTGTAATCTCATAATTAAACTCTAAAAGAAAATAACTATTGATGATAATGATAAAAACCATTAAGCAAGTTGATGTAAAACAATGCTATGAGTTTAAATATCCATTCTAAACTTAAAATAATTACCTGCTTTAATAATTGCAAATTACCTAATCGTAAATACCAATGTAAATACCATTTCTTAAACTAACTATTCATTTTATTAGTGGGTTTGTGTGCCACATGCAGTGCAAGCAAGGCTGGCTGAATATGTTCCTTTGATAGTTATCAAGAACAAAAGAAAAAGAAAAAAGAAGAAGGAGAATATGCTCCTTTGATTCTAATATGTTGAATCCCTAAAGTTATGTTTATAATACATGAATCATCAGCTCAAAAAAATAAAAAATAAAACACGTGAATCTTAAAATGTAGTCATAGATTAAGACCAACCCCATTGATGTGGATTAAAAGCTAATAAATAATACCTTTTTTACATTAAAATAGTGGCAATAAAAATTCATTCACCCAAAAAAAAAAAAAAAAAAAAAAAAAGTGGCAATAAAAAAATCCAGTCTGGAACCTAAACAAAAACTACAACCTACCACTCTCAATAAAAATTGAATTGCAATATTTGAATTTAGAACTTCCTGTTACCACTTTTACCTATCAAACCAAATCCAACTAATTTTTTATTGGGTTTTCTAGATCAATGCCCTTTACTGGGTCCATTTATTAAAAAAATAAAAAATCCTTCCAAATAAATAATTAAAATTTTGGCCATGTACAAGTTTGAAGAACCTATGATGTCCTCCATTAAATCCTCCCACCTAGACTTATTCTCCTCGTTTTCTCACTCTCTCTGCAGATCACATTTTCTTCCTCCTCTAAAACTATGACCATTCCAATCCATTGTACGAGTAATAAGCTTGCCGGCCTAAGACTATATGCCCCTCAATAGTAGGTGCTTAACTGGACAAGAGCCCTTACCATAAAACCTGGCATTGAAATTAACCTTGGAAACTTTGAAACCTAACTCTTAATTTTTCATATAAATTAGTTGAAATTTGTTGAACACCCAATTTTAGAAGCCGAGAATGACCCAATTTAATATATAATATTGAGAGATTTCGATTCTGAATTGCGGACCCCGATAGGACAGGATAAGTCGGAGCTCTGCTCTCTCTGTATAATTTATCAAGAAAATAAAATTTAAAGATCAAAATATAAAATGTCCATATAGTTTTAAAACTAGCGTTATCAATATCCTATACAAAAAAAAAAACCCTTAAGATAAAGAGCAGCGAGTAAATTTCTTTTAAAGAAGTGGTTATATATCATAAAACAGAGATGTAACCTGATAGACACGTTTCCCAAGTATCACGTGTCAGTGTCCTACTGGTTGGAGAGAGGGGTGCAGTGGTGGGGGGGGGGGGGAGGGGAAGAGCAGCAACGTCTTGGAGTAGGCATTGGCAAAGCAGTCAAAGCAAAGACCGGATAAGCCAACCGAGTCCGAGGCGTACAGTCAAAGCAAAAACTGTCACGGTCAATTGCTTAGCTGGCACTTTACCTAAAATAAGCAAAAATAAAGAAAAAGCTCATCTGACTGGGCCCCATTTCTTCTTTGTTTATGTGTAATTAATTGTTTTTATTTTTTGGGGGGGTGGGGTTAATTTTTATTTAACTTTTTTGAATTTATAAAGAAAAAGTGTCTGAAATATTCGATTTGCTAAATCGAGATGTGCCAACGTACACCGGACGGTCCACTTTTTAACCTCCCCATCGTGGCTCGGACCCAGTTTCCTTCCTCGTCCCCGTGGGGGTTCGCTGGACTTTAGCAAAATTGGGGTGCCTTTTTTTTTTAATTGATTTTTTTTTTCTACTTCGTGCGGGCATTCCCTTTGTGTTAAAATACGTGTTTGTCCTCTTGTAATTTACTCCTTCTTGTACAATTTGAGAAACCAGAAAATAATTTGAATTTGAGTCATTGGATTCTAAATATTGTTTGATTTTTCGACATACAAATTTGGAATTTGAATCTGGCTGAAAAATCCAGGGCCACTAACTATTTTTGCTTCTATACCTCCACGTGACTTGGCTTGTTCAGTTACTTCTCGACGCAAATGAATAACTTCTCCCATTTTATTTTGTTTTTTGAGTAAATATCTTCTCCCATTATTAATTATCCCATCCATCTCCAAAATCGTCTCCAATTCCTGATAAAGACATATCTTAACCACAAACATATATATATATATATATATATTCATTTGAATCTCATACTGTCTATTTAATTGTATAAAAAAATTATAATGATTACGATTTATCTATGTCAACCTATGTAAAATTGCTGTTTATTTATATTAGTTTATGTCCATAATCAGGTTTGATACTCCAGAATTAAAAACACTGAGTTTAGTAATTTATTGAATTTAGCTAGCATTTTATTTTTATTTAAAAAGAAGGAGTTATTTTAGGAACAAAGTTATTTTAAAAAGATGTAGTGGTCAATTATTTAATTGACAAAATAATTGTATTTGTTGTAAACTTTTGTTGTAGTTGTATTAACTTATACGCGTCCAACTTAAACCCCAAAAATGCCAGACAGCATCATGCTTGTTCCTCTGTTGCAGTCTTAAAAACTTCCATAATTGTATTTCTTGTAAGCTGCTGTACTTGTAAATTGTACAAGTCCAAATGTTTATTTGGATCATGATATCCAACTAATATATCTACTTCAAATTATTGGATTTAAAGTTATACTTTTCCAAAACTCACTACTTGAACTTGAAGGGAGAAAAAAATATCCAAGTCAATTATTTTTTATTTATTACAATTTGAAGAGGTGGGGGCCTGGGGGAGAGATTTTTATCCAACCGAGATTAATCTAAATTTATTATTTGAGTAAGAAAAATTTATATACAACAATAGCGTTTAAATATTAAATAAATTCAATTATTTATAATAATGGACAATCTAATATATAGATTCTACATACTATTTTGAATGGCTTACAAAGCTTGTATATGAATTTTTGCAATTTAAGTGTCTGCTTGCCATGTTTACTATTCCAGCTAGGGTGGAATATATTTTAAGGGTTTTTACATAATTAATGAATATTTTGGTAGCAATTAATCGTTTTAATTTTATACAACTTTTTTGATAATGCAACTCGAGTAAATATTTGACAGACATAAAAAATGAAAATGGGTTTAAGGGGTGCAAGTGTCATTTTACTTATATTTAAAATGGATAATAGAACAAAGAAGCAAGTAAAAATGAGCAGAGAAGCGGGAGATTAAGGGGACAAGTAAAAAAACTGCACGTGTGGTGCGCGGGCCGAGGGGCTTATTCACCGGCTGCAGCCCATGGTTCCCGGTACTCTTGTATTTCATAATTTTCAAAGACACGCACTCCTATTTTATTTTATTTTTATTATTTTTTAATTTTTAATAATTTAATTTCACCGTGGTATTAAATTCATTATTGATTTATTTTTATTTTTTTTTTACTATCTTTTATTATTTTCCGTGAAGGGTTTTCAGCAACTGCCCCAAAAGCAGAGCTGTAGAGTAAGCCTTTGCCAGGGGATATGGCTTTTCTCTGCTCTCTTTCCCTTTGCCCATGGCGGTACGGCCTCTTTCCATTGTTTTTTATCTTAAGCTCTTAGAAGTTCCTCATTTTTGCTTTGCCTCATTTTTCTGCGATTTGGGTCTCAATCTTTTATTTCTCTTCTCAATTTCTCTAGCTGCTCTTAGATCTCCAGTATTATAATTATTTTTTTGTCACTTACATCGGCGACTGTTTATTTTTGATTGAGTGGTCAAAATCATTATTTTTTTTTTCGTTGCTTTATTGCACATCTTTTTGCTCTGGTAAAGGGGTTGTTGATTTAACCCTTTTGAAGCTTGAGCATGAAGTGAAAGAAGTTTGATTATGTGTTTATGATGGTAATGATGCTTTTGACCATAGAAAGAGATCAGATAAAGCAAAGAAAAAGAGGAACAGATGTTGTGTGTTCACAATAAAGAGAGTATTGTTGCTTGCGCTTGTCAATGAGAAAAAAATAAAACTCGAGGGATTTTTGTTCTCGTTGTCCCTTTTCACGCATTTCATGTGCAAGCCAGATGTAATGTGGCCTGAAAGGAGCTTGCCATTGCTGTGATTTTGAGGGGTTAGCGTTTTCTTTAGCTGTTCAATTATTTATTTATTATTACTTCTTTGTAAAGGGGTTTCAAAGATGCCGATGTTTCAGCCCTCGAAGAGGGATGGGGTTGTTGGGTTCGATGGTGGTGGAGATGGGCATATTCTAGATCTGGATACTGCTGTCAAAGATGGGGTTTTGGGTGGTGTTGGAGGTGGGGTTGTCGGAGCTGGTGTCTGTGAGAAATTGGATCTGAAGAAGATGATTGAAGAGCTAGACTTGTCTGAGGTCCCGTCTGTGTTTATCTGCCCAATCTCCCTTGAGCCAATGGAAGATCCTGTGACCCTCTGTACTGGCCAAACTTATGAAAGGTCCAACATTCTCAAATGGTTCAATTTGGGGCACCTAACTTGCCCCACTACTATGCAGGAGCTCTGGGACGATTCAATAACGCCCAATAGGACCCTTTACCATCTAATCTACACTTGGTTTTCTCAGAAATATCTGCTCATGAAGAAGAGGTCGGAAGATGTACAGGGCAGGGCATCGGAGCTTCTCGAGACGCTGAAGAAGGTTAAGGGTCAAGCTAGGGTGCAAACCCTTAAGGAGCTCCAACAAGTTGTGGGAACCCATGCCACGGCTAGGAAGACCGTGATTGATGAAGGTGGGATTGCTCAAATTTCATCTTTACTTGGCCCATTTACTTCCCATGCGGTTGGTTCTGAAGCCATTGCCATACTTGCGAACCTAAGCCTCGATTCGGAATCCAAAACGAACTTGATGCAGCCTGCGAAAATTTCGATAATTGTGGACATTTTGAACGAGGGGTCCATAGAGACGAAGATCAATTGTACAAGGTTGATCGAAACATTGATGGAAGAGAAGGATTTTAGGTCGGAAATTGTTTCGAGCCATAGTCTACTTGTTGGATTGATGAGGCTGGTGAAAGATAAGAGACATAAAAATGGAATCTTGTCTGGACTTAGCCTCCTCAGAACTATATGTTTGCATAAAGAAGTAAGAGGTTTGATGGTACGAATTGGAGCTGTTGCTCAATTGGTTGAGCTGTTGCCTGCTTTAGATCCGGAATGCTTAGAATTAGCCCTTTTTATCTTGGATGCTTTGTCATCCCTTCAAGAGGGAAGATTAGCTTTGAAAGATAGTTCAAACACAATACCAAATATGGTGAGGCTTCTAATGAGAATTTCAGAGAGCTGTACCCAATATGCATTGTCAATCTTATGGTCTGTTTGCAAACTTGCACCGGAGGAATGCTCGTCGGTTGCTGTGGATGCTGGTCTTGCAGCAAAGCTTCTCCTTGTCATCCAGAGTGGTTGCAGTCCTGTGTTGAAGCAACGGTCTGCGGAGCTTTTGAAGCTGTGCAGTTTAAATTATACAGATACCATATTCATTTCCAAATGCAAGCTCACAAGAACAATTCAATGATTGGAAAAGTTTACATGGGTATTGAACACGACCCCTTGTTGTCTGGGACAAGGAAAATGATGACCTCTCGGATCTAATACGAAGAGTTTCAGATAAACCCAAGCGAATAGGGGTTTTCCAGGTACAAATCAGCTCTCCTCTACATACTTGAAAAAAAGTGTTTTCGTTCCAACAATTGATTCAACATTCATGAAGAAGAATCATAATGTGGGATATCACACCATGGTTGCCGTAGCAGAATCGTGTCCATCTTTATTTGCTGATATGCCCGCGGTAATGTTTTTCCAAATAATCCCTGGCGAGAAAGAAGAACGTTTTAGTTTGTTGTTGGATAAAGATATACTTGTTAGGAGGGGGACTTGCCGGGGAAAAAAAAAATTTGGAGCTTGCAATTGCAATTGTAATTGTTAAGTCATTGCTTCGCTCCACTGTTCTAGTGTAAACTCTATTTGTTCTTTGGGGTTCAAAAGCCTCCGATTATCCTGTTTTCAGTGAAATTTTTGCTATTGACCCCCACAACTGTAAAAAGGATGCAGGGCCTTCGCGCTTTGTACATCAGAAGTGTCCATTATGTAAAACGAAATCAACCATTTTTAGTTTCCATGCCTTTCTGCTTCTTCAGTTCTTCTACATTGCACCTTTGTTTTCAACAATAATGTTGTCATTTCTTTAATTTATCTTTTCTAATTTGTATTATTTTGCTTTTGCTTGTAATGATATAATTTCATTTTCCATTGTTCTGTTCCGCCGAATTTTGTGGTCTTGTCTCACTTCAGTCGTTGATCTTTCTCATCAAAATGAAAATTTTCCATTACTCTATTAGCTTGTATCAGAAATAAGGAGAGAGAGAGAGAGAGAGACTCATAGACATGTGCTGGAGTTTCCTAATTTTGGATATGACTAGACATGTAGGTGAATGGGGTACTTCATTTTATCCTTTTGCGGGAAGAAGTTGAAGTTGAGGGACATGACCTGCTGTTACTTCTCACTCAATCACTGCTCTACTCTATTGAAAAGAAAGACGTGAAGCTCTGAGCTTTCACTGAATAGTAGAGTTTGAGAAATGATAGCATCTATATTGGTTTAAAATATTACCTCTAAAATGTGATGGCCGTTCACACAGAGTGTTTGGCAGCTCACACAAAGTTTCCTTCCAGCACTAAATTATGCTGTCCAATATCTCGCACGTAAATCGAAATTCACTTATTGTGCAGTGCCTTTTACAAGATGTATTAGAGTGCTCTGGAAGGCGTCCAAATTGGGCTGAGGGGTGGGGTTAGGAATGACAGTGTGTTCCAAATTTAACTGGTTAAACTTTTAAGGTTTGGTTGTTATGTTGTATTGTATTAGACTGTATTATAATGTATTGAATTGTATTGTAATGTATTATATCATACATCTAATGTGTTTGGTTCAAAATTGTATTAAAATGTATATAAAATATAATATTTGATATACTATAGTATTTTATTGGACTATTTTATTAAAATTTAAAAAATTAAC
>QANX01002859.1:0-39520 GCA_003254975.1 Ochetophila trinervis | reverse complement strand
ATAAAAGCCTTGCACTACAGTGTTCCTTCGTCTCTTCATCAGTTCATTATCTTCCAAATTCACAGATAATAAGTGTAGAAGATGAAGAAAAAAAAATTCACAGCAAGGGTCAATTTACAAAAAATAAAAAATTTACATACAATTTTATGATTTTCATTTAATATTTATTAACCACAAATCCCAAATTGGCAAATAAATCCCAAACCTACATATCGAAAATCAGACCTACAAATTTCAATCACAAAACCAAAAAAAAATTCCTATATAATTTTAATTGAATATTATTAATTATGACAGATGAAGAAAAAAGTAAAAAAATGGGATAATTATTTTGTAACTCCACTCTCAGATTTTGGATTCTGTATCTGGTTGACTGGACATTAGTTGGGTTGATTGGATTTATATATCCTCTCCGACTGAGGCACTAAATATGAGTCCATGACAATAGTTCAATTTTCTTCCTTGAACCAAATGATATCGTACAAAAAAAAATTGATACTTATTATAGTCATTGTAAAATATTTAAAAAGAATATTATTTATATTGTTTAGGTAACATATTTATTCATACAATTTTCGTTTTCATTTCAAATATTATTATATTCACACCCTGTTCACCAAAAATATTACATTTATACATTTTTTACGGTCCACCGTCCACGTCTCCTTTATATATTTTACATATATATATATATGTGTGTATATATATATATATCATGCATTAATTGCAAAGGTTAAAGCATTCGGATTTTGGCATTTTGCACAAACATTTACTCCAAATGGTAGTTCAGTTAGACTCTATTTGTAACTCTTTCTTTTACTTTATATCTTCCTTGATGCATGGACGCCATGTTGAACCAAGAATGGTAAAGCAGTGTGGCTTAATTATTTGGTAAATTTAATTATATAGGAGAGTTATATATATAGTTCTACTTAATTATTAATTGCTCAAAAAATCTCAGATTTCGTTTTCAATACTATTAATTAATCATTTTTCTTCAATTATTTAATGATGCACATATGAGGTGTGAAATTAAAGTTTTTTGTTTTAAAAAGTAGTATATATATCATAGGGTGGAATAAATCCAAATAATTTCAAGAATAATATTATTTGTTTGATCGTTTCATGTCATGTGCCATAATATTTTTAAAAAGAAATAATATTATCAGGGCCGATTCTAAGATTTGAAGTGCCCTTTTCGAGATTTAATTATGCATTATTTTGGACATAAATGTGATTATCAATGTGAACATCAGCCATGGCCATGGACGTGGTCCGCTTCTGCATCAATGTACAATTGGTAAAATTAAAAGTATTAATTTTTTTTCCTTATTAATATAATATCCATCTAATAAATAAAATTCATTTGTGCTTTTAATATTCCTTAATTTTGTGCCTTCCAATTTGAAAAAAAAGATTAAAAAACTAATTAGATTAACAAAATTAATATAAATAATAATTAATTAATTATATATTTATGGTGCTCCTACAATTGAGTGGCCCTGTTACACTTCCAAGGCATCCTTTTAGGGAGTACATACATATATATATATATATATATATTTTCTCACACACATATAGGTCCCACATGTGTGGAGCTCACATGTGTATGAAATGAAAGAAAAGAGTGGTAGGAGTATTAAAAAAATGACCCCTTTAGGCAGGCCTTGAATATTATGTATACGATCTCCTTATAAAGTAATATAATAAATAATCACTTAATTAGGAGGTGGCTTTCATAATGATAGTCAATCACTATATTCTCATTAATTGCTCGAAATGCTCTCACACGGTGAGTAACTACTTGGGTATGATAGGTGCGTCATATATCCATGTACAAAGATCTTTTAAAGTATGTATTTTTAGTGCCCAAAATATATCTTAAAATTTAACTTCAATACTATTGCACGAGGAATAATGAATTTATAGGGACATAAATTTTTATTATGGATTCCTACTAAGTTAAAAAACTGTCTGAATTGGTCCGTTTGCTAAATACTTTTTAAACTTATAATTTCACTACGAATAGATCATTTTTAANTTAGTGCTTTTAGTGCCCAAAATATATCTTAAAATTTAACCTCGATGCTATTGCACGAGGAATAATGAATTTATAGGGACATAAATTTTTATTATGGATTCCTACTAAGTTAAAAAACTGTCTGAATTGGTCCGTTTGCTAAATATTTTTTAAACTTATAATTTCACTACGAATAGATCATTTTTAATTTACCAAAAAAAACTAATATAATCCAAACAAAGCTTAAAACTGGGAATATTGCTCCCATGGCAGCCAGCGATAGTCCAAATAGTTTTTGACTACCTTGTAGTTTAGAGTTATATATATATATATATATATATATAGAGAGAGAGAGAGAGAGAGATGCTATAAACTCCACCAGTCGAGGTCTATAGCATCCCCGACAGTCAAATATGTTAACTCTGTTAACAATTGCACCAATTCAATATCAATTTAAATTGACACACGTGATAAGCACGTGGGAGGAGATCTCAATCAGCTTCAATCCCCGACTCTCCGTCCCCGATATACAACCCTAAATTAAAGGAAGCTTCTGCAACTGAGACGCAAAAGGATCTTGAAGCCAAGCCGTCACTGCCATTCCGCCACTGTCACAAACGGAATATGCCATATTTGCCTCCGCCGAAGGAAGCTTTGAAGCCATTGAAGTCGATCCACCGCTGTCATCGATTGTTTGGCTGGCTGGCCGAAGAAAGCTGCCATATTTGCCGCTGCCGATTGCCGCCAAGGAAACTCCACTATGCCGACCCCCGATTGAAGCCTTCAAGCCGACCGAAGCTTCACGACTTTTCTTCCTTCCCCAAATAGGCTTCAATTCCTTGGAATTCTGAAATTGATTTTGGATTTTGTTGGATTAGATAAAATGAAGGAACAAGTATTTAGTGGGTGTTTAGATTGAAAATTGATGCTCAGGTGTTAATATTGTGTTTAATGTGGCAGTACCATGGTTCTGAATCAAGATTGTTGTCTTCTTCTTTTTCTTTTTCTTTTTTGTTAGTTGATGGGGGCTGAGGGTGGAGATCGAAGTGGGAACGTTGTGTCCTGTCTATCTGGAGGAGATGGCCGAGGAGGAAAAGAAAGTTGTGGCGTGCAGGACTTGCATGAATCCGATCCACGATGAGTGCTTGCTGAGGTGGAGGAGGAGCACAGGGAAGAGATCGGCTAGCTGCGTTATATGTCGTGCCAGGTGGAGGGACCGAACGACGTCGTCATAGCAGGACAAGTATTTGAACCTCTCTTCTTATGTTGATGAGAGTGGTGGGAGTGGGGGTCTTTGTGGTGGTTGATTGTTGTTTAATCAACTAAATGTGGAAGGCGTTCATAGATTCATGTTGGATTATTCATCCAAGAATATTGCTTTGGATTCATGAATTTGTAAAATAGATTCATACTGTGACAATCAAATTGTAAATATGCATCTATGAAGGTTTAATTAACTGATTAATTGATAGAGATACACTTTAATTTCCATGACTATATTGGCTCTGTTTGTATTAGCCAACAAGTCCCAATATTGTCTTGAGGGTGGTTCTGTTTTTTGGTGAAAGCCGAAAGGGTGTGTTTTTTATTTTTATTTTGGTGAAATGCCGAAAGGGTGGTTACTTAAATGAATGGTTACTTGAACGAATGGAGTCGTATGTGTATGACTCTGTTTTAAAATGGGAAGCAATGCAGGTGTTTAAGTAAATTGTTACTTTTCCTCTAATCCAATTGTTTAACAGGGTTTTTGATATGACTTTTGGATCTCTAATAAATTTTTTTTTTACGCGAAATACCATAGCAAAACTACATCTTCAGGTCCAAGTAAATAAATATGGAATAAGAAGAATAGAGTTTGTATGCTTTCATTAGCAAATTTTGATATCTCAGACCAACATCAACTGCAAGCTTCTGCTTATTAGTTCTCGTAATCATCGGCATTATTTACTAGCCCAAAGCGATAGATGGCATAACCAGCCAAACAGTCGATGACAGCGGTGGATCGGCTTCAATGGCTTCAAAGCTTCCTTCGGCGGCGACAAATATGGCAGATTCTGTTTGTGACAGCAGCGGAGTGGCAGCGGCGGCTTGACTTCAAGATCCTTTTGCGTCTCAGTTGCAGAAGCTTCCTTTAATTTAAGGCTGTATATCGGGGATTGAAGCTGATTGAGATCTCCTCCCACGAGCTTATCACTGTGTGTCAATTTAAATTTAAATTGAGTTGGTGCAATTGTTAACAGAGTTAACATATTTGACTGTCGAAGATGCTATAGATCCCGACTGATAAAGTTTATAGCATCTATATATAAACAGTTATCTCATAAAATATTTTATATTCAGAATTCGTCATGACAAATGCATATCAAAAGTTGATAAAACTTAATCAAAAATCTACATGCTTTACGAATGGATAAGTATTGTCATGAATTTTGAACATAAAAATTTTTTATAAAAAAAATTTATTATATATATATATATTTTATTTTTTTATTTTGGGACCAAACTTCTATTAGCATAGTTTTTATAAAGTTATAAACAACTTTTAAAACCGTGTCTATAATTTTTCTAAAAAAACTTCAAGCTTTCACTAAAAATTTTAATCCAAAAAAAAAGTAAAAGTCGAAATAAAAGTACGTAAAACAGAGTCGTAGTCTATAGATTATTTATGAATTTTCATGAAGGGAATGTATGATGTATGAGATCATCACCTAAAATTGATAGTCGATCTTCTCATGCGTTGTTGTCGTTATGGAGGCAGAGTTTACTGAGAAGTGTCCTTGGAATTGAAATACCTCTCGATGCGTACTTATTAGTTTATTGGGGAAGAGTTTATCATAATTAAACACCACCCTCGGTATATTCAATTACTTGTGAAACAAGTAAAATAATACCTTTTTTTTTTTTTTTTTTTCCAAAAAATAGATATTTCATTGATTTGATTTTCCATAAAATGTTTTTTGGATTGCCAATTTGCCCAGATTTTTCTTTTAATAACTCGCCCCTCATAAAGACTGACAAGTAATTTGTTAAAATGTGGTTGACAAGTAAACTTACAATTTTTTACCATAAAATACAATTAAGCAAAAAATAATTTATGGTTTTGTTCGATAAAGTTTACCAGAAATCAAAAATAGTTTTTAAAATTTAAAATTGTTCGTAGGAATGTTTAGATTATTTTATTATAGTGTTTCGAACCTCATAAAACTTTTATAACTAAATCAGTAAAAAATAATTTTTTTAAAAAAAAAATTTAAAAAATAAAAACAAAAACTATACAGAGCTTTAGCCATAAATAAATAGAGATTAAAGAAAGCAGGAAATATTCCCACAGGATATTATTGTCCAGTACATTATGGAGAAGCCACAGTATATTATATTCACAAAAAAAAAAAAAAAAACAACAGTATATTATTTGTTGCTTGCTTTTTCAATGTATCATCCTTCCATTTTTGGAAATGTACCAGTTTCTTCCACAGTTAGAGCTTTAGAGGTTCAGTTTCGGAAGGTTTTTTTATTTGATATTTTAATTCGTTATTAGGTTAGTGTCTAAGTTGGAATCAATATAGTTAAATTGTGTTAAAATTTTCAAAAAGTAGTGACAATAGATTTGTACATGGATCGGTTTTCGTTTTGAATGGTTTGGCCCTTTGCCTGATACCTTTAAACCAAAACATAAATAATAGAGACTTGATTTTGAAATGGTTATCCAAAATTCAACTTGGATCGTTATTTTATCCAATGCTGGGATTTTATGCCCTTTAATTTGAAAAAAGATTAAAAAACAAAATAATTTAATTGAAATAGTAATTTATTGTATGTTATGGTGCTCCTAAAATTGAGTGGCCCATTCACACCACCATCCCTTGAATATTATAAGTTTTGTTTGATGAATTTTAATTAAAAATATTTAATTTTATTAGTCTCCAATGAATCCATAAGCAGTAGTGATAAAGAGCATTTTTGTTATGCATATGGTCTCTTTATAAAATAATATTATAAATAATCACTCTAATTAGGAGATGGCTTTCATAATAATAAAGTCATCATTTTCTTATCATATACTCTTTAATTACTCGAAATGTTCACACATTTCATTCATAATTAATGTCAAACTCATTAATATCATTTTTATTTATTTCCAAAATTACCAGTGTGATGGACACAAGGAAAGATGGGTGCCTCGATATGAATAAATGTATCTTTGTATTTATATTCACTATGTGTCTGCGTAAATAACTTTCCTGTAATTTTGTAAATTAGGAAAATGTAGGACTTCTTTTAAAATACTAATTTTGTTTAAGGATCCAAGTTAACCTATCCAACAGTGGTAACTTGGCTTTTTAATTGTTCTTTATTTTAATTTTAGAGTTTTTTGGCAATGTTGCTTCCGAACTATGCGCAAATTTACAAACTATTCTATGTACTTTATATTTGATATTTATGCTTCTTAAATTTAATAAACTTTGGTAACATCTGTCTAAGCATTTAACAATGTTAGTTTTACACGTTAAATACAATGTGCAAAGCACATGATTTGCAATTTTTTTATAATTTATAAAGTAAAATAAGATGATCATGAAAGATTAATTATACCTTTTAAATTATAAAAAAGTACGAATCATGTGCGCTACATATGATATTTAATAGGGAAAAACTAACAATGTTAAGGGTTGAAATTGATACTACCAAAATTTATTAAATTTTGAAGCATAAATGCTAAATATGAAATACAAAGAGCAATTTGCAAATCCACATAGAGTTTAGAAGGCAACCTTATCAAAAACTCCAATATTAATTTATTCTTAATATCCCCTGGAGCCCTTGTACTGTATATTTTTCTTTATTTTTTCTTATTTTTAAACAATGGTAATAAATATAACTTATTCTTTTTATATTTGAAATTGTGTTACCGAATTCATTTTACTTTTCTAATATCAAAGATACATAATATGAGAGACATCAAAAATAAAAAATAAAAATCAAATAAGTTTTTTGTTACAAAACTTGATGTAAAATTATCACGCTACCATTTCAAAGGCAAAAATTCTTCAAAATCCCACGTTACTACGTTTTGTTTTCTTATCTGGAAAAATGGTGAGATAAAAGTTTATTTTTAACGCATTTCGAACCAAAACAAATCTGCTATAAAATTCGACGCAACATGTCGTTATAGCTTTGTAACAAAATGCATTATCATGTGGGAGACAACTGAAAATATATTGAGTAATACCGCAACCAAATTCAAGCCACACCACACCTTTCCACCAAAAAAAAAAGAAAGCCACACCACACCATTTTAAACATAAACAGTAAAGTGAGTGACAAGGGAATAAACTAACCAATAAGAACTGTAAAAGATGTGATTGTGAGTAAATAATAGCCACTACTATGTAACACCATCAACTTCAAAAGCTAGGTTACAAAACTATGTTAGGAAAGCAGCATCACCTTTCTATTTCATAGTTAAGGGGAGACTTGAGTGTAGTATTCTATCAAAATTCACCCAGTCCCTACATCTTACAATTCTTGGTTAGTTCTAATCCATAGTAAAATATGTACAAGACTCACTGCACAACCCTTTTCATTTGTTAAAATCGGGATTTGCGCTTGCGCCCTTTCGATCGCTTTCTTGATGTTTCTATACCATTTTCTCCGTCCATTCGCCTTTTAACATCCCCATTGCTCGGAGAATCAGCTTCCGTGGATTTAGAGGTCTTGTTATACCGAACAATGTTGGTTATAATGGCATAGATAGTAACCTCGCTTTTTGGAGACGAGATGGTCTTTTTCTCAATAACTGCACTCTGCCCGCAGCATGAATCTTGAATCGCTGTCTCTCTGAGCTTTTGAAATATGGCATCCCTATCTAGTCTAAAACAATCTGGTGGAACCTGCAGAGATAAGCTACCATTTTGTCAAGGTTCATTTGCGAACAAGGCGACAATCTAGTGAAACCGGAAACCATCATTTGTTTAGACTCCATCACGAACATCTCAGCCAAAGCTCAACACATTATACATGGTACAGATTTATCTTTCTCCAATGTGTATGTGTGTGTGTGTACGTATATACGTTTGTATTTGTACGTGTAAGATAATATATTTCAATACAAATGTCTATGTAGGTGTACATGTTTGACAATCATTATAGATTACCCAAATTAATTATATATATATATATATATATATATATATATATATATTTTACTTAAAGAAGAAACATGTACTGAAATGAAAATCAATGACAGAAATATAAACATATTTATGCATAAGAATCAAGTAAATATACTTTGGCAACACATATGGCTTATTTAAAAGTGAAAATAAACAAGCTCTACTCATAGCAAAAGGAAAAAATAGCAGTGCAAAAAATAAAATAAAATAAAATAAAACTTATGCCACATTAGATTATTTTGCAGAGGGGCGTAACACCAAATAAGAGAGAGGAAATAAGTGTTTCAACCTCTCACCTGAAAATCAATGGGGATGTTAATTTCTGTGCTTGAGCAACCACACCCATTGCTGAAGTTGAATTTCAAAACCATTTCAAATGATTTTGTATGTAAGGTTCTCCTGGTACAGATAAATTATAAAAACAACCATAGATAGTATACCACTGTTAGATAACATACAGGGTGTTATATCTTGCCTAGCGAAACTTCCCAGTAAAGAGGATAATAACAAGTTCAAACTGCATATCAATTCACTTTTATCATGTTTACACGTTTTAAGAACTTTTGCTAAATTAAAAAGGCCAGTTCAAGCAAACTATTTAATTATTGCATGCATTTCTAACTTTAAATCAAACCATATTTCTCACAATTAAAAATAAACTTTTAAGTATTTCTTATAACCTATCATGTCTGTAAATTGAAATTTGGATCCACATAATGTGTTCAATTTTGGCAGAATCCAACAAATAGTATAGAGTTATGAATGGGATAGGATTACTGTTACCTTTTCAGCTGAAATGGTTCTTTATCTAGAATGGCTGCTTTGTAGTCTTGTGAGTCTAAGAAGGAGACCTGAGATGCAAGAAAAACAGAAGGTTGGCCCTAAAACTGGAGAATAAGGCTACATGACAACAAAGTGATGCATAATCGATGTATTATGTAAATGTGCTAAATCCACCCGAGTTCATTGGCAGCCTAGATTTCAAAAACTATAAATCATGTTTCCATTCTTCATGTTAGAATCACAGTTAGAACTTTCCTAGACAGTGGTTAAATCATATTGAATAAGAATTACAATAACAAATTGGTGGAAGATACCTTCAAAATTTACAGTTTATTTGGGTTTGTTTGGAAAAAGATGTATGAATCACCAAAAAAGAAAAATCTATTGCTTGTTAGCAATATGACATGAACACAGCCCTGAAAGCATTTAAATAAGATACAAGATGCAATGATGGGTAGCCGGATTTTTAGCAGCCTCAAAATAATGCATCAAGTAGGGCATATGTTATTGCAGCTTAAAGAGAATTAGCAAAATGAGTTACTTAAAAGTAATTTTACCTCAACAGATTTGATGAATGGCAATGGAGCTTTCTGTCCATGTACACTTGCAACCCGGAGGGTCCAGTTTACATATTTTTTATCTGTAATACAAGCGAATGGACTATGTGAGAAAGCTATAAACCAAAGCCTTAAATAACACCAAAAGACAATCCAGCAACTTCTAGAATTTGTTGAATAACCACCATGTGTGACACATTGCCATATGGCAACACTTGTATATCAGAGCCTCTGAAATTACCGCATATATAAAAAGCATGTTGAATCGTTACATCATGATTAAAGAGGTAACATAATAAGTGTGAATCCAAATTACCTATACTCAAGGCTTCAGTTAGAATGATCTGAAAAAGATCGATCCTGACAAATGGAGGGATCTGCATATTTAGCACGTTCATGGCACCTAAAATAACCTGTTGTCCAAATTAATAGTTGATTTAGAGCACAAGGCCAAAATAATAAAAAAATAATAAAAATATATATATATATATATATAAAAAATGAAGAGATTTTCTCTGCAGTTTAAGATAAAATCACAATACCTTATCTACAAGCCCATGGATCACCAAACTTGCTTTCTTGTCCTTTGGAGTTTTCTGTGAAGTTAAACATTAACAGATGTAAAATGTGGGCATTGCATATGTAAGCAGCAGTCAGGGAACAATAGAGAGAGTAGCAATCCAAATTCAACCCATGCTTACTCAAAAGACAACTGGACCTTACAATAACAACATCATAAAGGTATCAAAATATGTATCAGTCGAAGTGGATTCATTTTAAACTTTGCTTGGTCAAGTTTCTAAAACAAATTCAAAAGAAAAACTGGAAGCTTGGAGTAAGAGGAACAGATCCAAAACTAAAAGTTACAATCACAAAATCCAACAAGATACCTAAAGGAATTTTAATAAAAGTTGCATGTAAAATACTAAAATATCCTTTATTACACCTCAAGCAGAGCTGAGGTGTTTCTGACATATTAAAATGCTGATTCTCATGTAACATTTACATTTAGCAAGAGAAGCATTTTAGACCAACATGAAAAAGAACGAATAGTTCTACTTAAATATCATTTCTACATGAAATGAAATGTGGGTTGTAATTTTAAACTGTCTGGATTTTTCAAAAAAGGACATTGATTGCTTATAGCAACAGAAAATTCAGTCTTTCTTAACCAGTAAAGGAGCTGCTTGTGCTTATTTCCTATACTTTATCTATCCAAACTGTAAATCCACCAGGAAAAAAATCAAGTACCTGAAGGTTAACAATTACAATCTTTCCCCCACCACGAAGTGATTTCAGAGGCAGGTTGCATGCTGGGGTGATCTGCAAACTGAAGAATAGTATTGATGAGGAGGCAGACTTCTATTAATATCTCAAAGAAAAGGCCAATAACAAATCCAACTGGTCAGAAAATTAAAGTAAACACATGAAAGGTAATTGGAAAACTCTTTCATTACCTTGTCCCCAAACATAAGACAACATCAGCCATCCTACAGTGCTTCTCAGCCAGATTCATCTCCTTTTTGGGCAATGCATCCTGCAGATTGATGGATTGATAAAAAANTATATATATATATATATATATAGAGAGAGAGAGAGAGAGAGAGAGAGAGAGAGTTTCTTAGCTACATGTGCTTCAATGAAAATAAAAGACAAATATTCCTCATCTTTCACCCTAAAATCTGGAAGCAATGATTTAGCTCGAATGGTATCTAATAGATTGCTTCCTTCATCAAAATTCAAGCTATCTGAAGAAGTTTTTTCATGTGTTTAAGAATGAACATCCATTCTATTATCTTAGCCTTAGATTTAAAATTTGAAATAGATTGATTCTTTATCAAGCTTCAGAAATAAATTAAATTAATTCCATCTCCCAACTAATAATTGCTGTCAGACTGATGCAAGACATGATTTGACTAACTCAAAATGCCATATTGATGAATATTGGAATTTTTATTTTTTATTTTTTATTTTTATCCCATGGACATCATGCAGCACCTATGTACTAGAAATATTTGGTAATTCCTCAAACGAACCAAGCAAGCAAAGAGAAATACCTCCCAGTCAAGAACAGTATCCTTAAGTCTTGCCCCACATTTATTATCAGAACAGCGTCTTGACGTCTCTTTCAATCCTATAGTTTCCACTTCAAAATCCCGCAAATACCTTCACATATTTAAATCATGGCTTCAAATTTCAAAATACAACAAGTTTACAACCAACAACACTTCAATGAGCAGATAAAAAGAGACATACAAGTTGAGTGCACAAATATAATATGATGGGCTGATATAAAGAATAATTCTTACTCGATCCCACAAGAAGAGCAGGTTTCCATGAAGGAGTTTCCATGTAACTCAGCAAGTTTCTCCCTTGGTATTCCAGACCGAAGATGGAGGCCATCAACATTCTAGCATTTAGAAAGTAATAGGCAATAGGAATAAAGTGAGGTCAAACGATCTATTTTAAGGAATGAATGACAAACGTAAAGAACACAGAAAATTTTAATTCTAATGAGAATTGTCTTGCACATAGCATGAGTGAACAGAACAGAACATCATGCAAACTGAGTAAAAAAAAAAACAGATGCCAAAAACTATCAGCACTCTACATGATCTTGCACATGCCCCAAAAGCAACAACTTCATGAACCTCATCAGTTCTCATAAGCTCTTCCCTTGGACCCATATAAGGAACATGCTAACCAAAAAAATATATTTCAGACTAACAAGCATAAAAAAGTGGAAACAGGCTTGGAGCGGAATAAGCAATAGCAAATAGATTAAGCACTCATCCACAAAAGCGCTAAAGAATTTCTATGGAATTTTCAAAGAATGCAAAAACGCAAATTACCTGGCTAATAACAAACTTCAAAATACCAGCCCTCTCCAATTCAACCAAAGCCATGTGAGTCATGCTTGGCATTGCACGATGAAATGGCAGTGATGCTTCAGGCAAGGCCTTACCTTCACGCTGCACTAATAAAATGAGAATTAGAAGAACCCTTAAAACTGTCCAAAGACACTTGGCTCTACAGCTTATAGCTTGAGCAAAGGAGATGAGTAAAATATGAGCTCCCTCCATTGTAATAAATGCGATAGACTCTCATGCAAGATAACCATACTTCTAAGAACCAAAAGTTACTGCTTCCACCCAAACATGCTCAAATAGTTTAACTCACTTACAAGCTAGACAGATCCTTGGGAGAGGCCTCCAAGCCCTTCCAAGAGAGCTAATTCAATATCCTATGCAGATTATGACGATTAGGCAAGGATCCCTTTATTTAATTACTATTTTTTCTAATTACCAATATTATTGTATGGTCATAAATTCATATTATCAAGGTAAATAAGATCTTCAATTTCAGTCCAATAGTAATTTTCATTTGATGAATGATTCATTCTACACTTAATTGTTTTCAATAAGGACACTGAAGTAGAAATATGTGCTTCTTGAAAATCAGATGTAGCTTGTTAATTTCATGAGGTGGATAAATTCAGGATTCCTACCTGAAGTGTCCATATTCCCTTTGGGCCTCGAAAATCTGGTATACCACAAGAAGTTGATATTCCTGCACCTGTAAACACTACTAAATGCTTACACTGCAAGTAAGAAGAAAAAGCTTATGAGACGTATTAATTTGGAAGCAAAGAAAAATAATCTATTTACATTAAAAAGATTAGTGAGATGTTGCAAGTTCAAACCTTCTTTAACAGCATGGCAAGACGTTCAACCTGATGTTATGACAAAGTAAAGCACATGAGACCAACAAAAATATTTATCACAAATATTATAATCTCATTTGTTAAACAAAGTTAAAAATATTATTAAATAAAAAGAATAAGATAAAAGACAGTACGAGTAAAGCGATACGGAATAATATACACTAATTTAGCAGTTAGCAAGAACAAAGTAGTTATCTAACACCTTCAAAAAGAAGAAGAAGAAAAACACAAGAAGTAAAGCGATCTGGAATAATATCAACTAAATTTGCAGTTAGCAAGAACATAGCAGTTTTCCAACACCTTCAAAAACAAATTATAATAATGCTTCGGAAATTATATTTGTGCTCTTATTCCAAGTTAAGTAACTCAATGGATAACAAAAGCTTGATGCTCTAACTGTCTCTAACTAGTGCATCCATTTGGAGTTCTTTTGTCATGGCTGGAATATCTTAAGACAGCTTACAGATATAGCATGGAATGAAGCAAATTTGTTAAAAAAGGTGCAAAGAAAAGAAATATACTATTATAATGCTGACAGCAAGAAGGTCATTGCGTTTTATATAAACTCCACTAATAGTTTAGAATCATTTAAATCTACTTAGTAATTACTGAAACAAATAGGAAACTTCAAGAATTATTTGAAGAGTCTTTATGAACCCTGTATGTCCTTAATACCAACAGACAGCAATACAAAAAGATATGTACTTCTGAATATACAAGAACTACATAGGTCTCAAACTCTTGTCATAATAGCACGTAATTTATTGACTTTCTAACAATTTCACATAGAAAAATAATTATCCACATTGCAGTACACCCATTTTAACAAACGGATACATAAATTGAGCATTCAAAAAAGTAAGGTTCTTTAAATCAGAACCCTTCAATAGCAATTCATGTCAACATGAGTAAGTGAGAAACACATAAATCTATAACATGCATGTTGGTGATCACTAATGTCACATATAACAAGAAATGCCGAAACCCAGTAATGTGTTCTCAATGTTCATCTTATCAATCAGTTAAAACATGTCGAATTTAATAATAGTTCACGTTAATGAAAATCCAGATATCAGATCTCAACAACTTGAAAGAGTAGCAGAACGAACAACGACTATGAATATCACACCAATTTCAAGCACAAAACCTAAGTAACGTTCATGGGTATTATAGTTCCAGAAGATCAAGACCATCATTATTCGAAAGACCAAGTAAGAAAGGAAAACATAAGCAACGCCAAGAACCCAAAACGAGAATGAGAGGCAAAAAGTTCCCACCTTTTCCTGCAAAACGTGTGGTGGGTCGAAATGTTCCGTCATTCCCACTTTGCCCACATCTTCTATGTACGAAAGCTTCTCTGCATAGCCTAAGGACATGGTGTCTCTGCTACCTTCCCCGACGACTTTCCCTCTATCTATAACTCTGTCTCTCTCTTTCTAAATTTAATTATAAGGAAGGTGAAGAGCAAGACTCTTCCTTTTTCTCTTCCCTCTCTGTTTGATGCTAGGGAGCTTATTAGCTAGAAGTATTTGCTTCTTTTAAGGAAGAAAAACTTACATGCCACCCCCACATCATCTTTTATTATTTCTATTAATCATATATAATCACAGCACAATATTACAATATCAAATTTTATAAAATATTTATTGAATATCAATTTATAAATAATTTGCTGTACTATATTATCACCTGTTATATGTTCCACCAAAAACATATCACCTGTTGTATATGAGTTTTTGCTTTTGCAAGGAGACCCCAAAAGCCAAAATAGGTGCTTGCCTCCCCTGCATACAAGTAAAGAATTTCCTAATTACATAAAATGACCAAACACCCCTTTATTTTTCTGCTTGGTCTATTATTTTTCAAAATAAATGCAATGAGTTTTCCTTTCCCAAGTAGCTTGTCCATTTGCCCTTCCTCCAAAAATTAAAATTATTAAAAAAAAAAAAAAAAAAAAAAAAAAGTGTTTACACTTAGCTGTAAGCTTCCAAATTATAATTGCATTTCTATTAATACTGTTTTTATCCCTTGTTTACGACTCCAACTTTGCCATTATCTGTCAAAAACTATATAAAGAAGGCTATGCAGCCCCACAAATAGTATTTGGCAAAGAGTTTGTTAGTATTGGTTTCTACATTTTCGACATTCTGAGCTGGAACTTGCAGGGTTTCAAAGAGTGTTTATTCATAAATATGGACTTTGAATGGTGCATCATTAGGAAGACAGTTAAAAAGCATGAAATATGAGTCACCCATAATTCATTTATGATTTCTTTACAGCTGCATGTCACCCCCTTCACTGTATTCATTCACTCTTATCCATTTTGAATTATGCTCTAAACATAAATTCATGGGCAACCCAAAAGAAGAAAACAATTTCTGAACAAGCTATTGCATATACCTTCTTGAATTAAGTACTAAACATTGAGCCTTCAATGGATTTTTTTTTTGTATTTGAGCAATGGGGCAGTATTTTCTTTTTCTTTTTCTTTTTTTGTGAAATATATGACAGGAAATTGAATAAAAGTCTTAAGTGCTCGAGATGGGTCTGCATGATTAGACTGCTGATCGATTAGTCTACACAAACTTCTTAATTTACTGTTTTCTGTACTGCTCTTTTCACAAAAATTGTGCTCCTTTTTCCATCAATTTATTACAATGGAGTATTCAACTTCTGACCACGAAAAAAATTGTGGAAATTTCAATGCGATGGATTATAGAAGACCATTAAAAAGAGAGGGGGAAACTACAGTCAAAATCAGCTGAGATAATATTACAGGATCCAAATTTATTAATTAATTTTTAATGATGTAACATTTTATCATAAATTAATAATGTTATTTATACTAAAATTTTAATTAATAAGAATTACTCATTTCTCTTTGTGTATCATTATTAGGGATGTGACATTTGCGTTGATATGGTTAACTAATTATTTCATCCTTGTTGCTTCCAACTGAGAAACAAAGTGGATGTCAACCAGATTTGTTAGACTTCAAAGAGATGGTCTTTACCCATTTTACTAACTCATCATGATTTTGGTCAATTTTGTCATATATGCTTTGCGACACCAAAAATGCGTTTGGCTTTATAGCCTTGTACAATTGCCATTACCAAACGTTTTCCTCATAAACTTTCATCATTTATAAGGCTTCGAATATATGGCCCCAATGTGTCATTAATAGTAAAGCTAACTCTCGAAACCCTTTTATTCATCACCAACTTCTAAAGCAAATTTTTGCTGATTATTGTTACCTCCAAATTTGTCTATATTTAGGAATAAAGAGTATAATTTGATGCAAATCCTTCTTCAGCATAATATTCTCCTTCTAATATGGCCAAAACTTCTGTTGCTAAGGGAGATAGAGCTTTGATTTCCCATAATTGTTTAGCAAATTAAGTTTGTATGTCAATTTTTCTACGAAATTCATAGAAACACAAAAACAAGCTTATAACAAAGTAAATTACACTGACTCTTTGAAAATCATTACAGTGACTTTCTGAAAATCATGTCCTTTACTTTGTGATTTTAATACCTTACTTTATTATCACTAGGTATTAAAAGTAAAGCTTTTCATGTGAAAATTGAGCAGCTACCATTAGGATCAAATAGCAATTACCTCGCACTGACTTCGTTTTTTGGATGTGCATATATTTAAAAGTAAAAATAAAAAATAAATAAATAAATAAAATGCGATAGGACTAGTGTGTTTGTAGGTTATAATTGGTTTTTTTTAGTTAATAATAAAGGACTTACTCGTAGCAGGATCATAAGTTTAGAAGATATTTAGCAAGTGAACCGATCCATGCATCTTTTTAACCTGATAGGAGTCCGCAATGGGAACTCATTCTCCCTCGTGCGGTAGTAGTGGAGATGAGCACTTGAGTCCAAATGGGACTACCAAGACTCGAACCTCAACTCCCGTAATTGCAGGTGTGAAAACTCGGTTGGCTCTTACCACTTGGCTACACCCTATAAGTTATAATTTAGCCATATGCTTTTCTCACAAACAGCATTAAAAAGAAATTTAAAAGCATGAAGGGGATACATATTGTTAAAGAAATATGGAAAATTTGACAATTGAGTACTCCAAGGGATGAACAAAAAGAAAAAGAAAAATGTATAGTTACATCTAAATCTGACAAAATGTTACACGACACGATAACACGACACGAAACGATATGATAATTTGCAGGTTTTGGTCTGCAATATCGGGTCGGGTTAATATCAGTGTCACACAATAAGACACGATAAAAAAACGGGTTGAAACAAGTTGGAACATGTTAACACAATGGATCACGATAAGACACGATAAGAAAAATATTAATTTAATTATTTCATTATAGTTAACTTTTTACATTACTTTTTTTTTAGTTTTAGNGAAAATTGAGCAGCTACCATTAGGATCAAATAGCAATTACCTCGCACTGACTTCGTTTTTTGGATGTGCATATATTTAAAAGTAAAAATAAAAAATAAATAAATAAATAAAATGCGATAGGACTAGTGTATCTGTAGGTTATAATTGTTTTTTTTTTTGTTAATAATAAATGACTTATTCATAATGGGGTTATATGCCCAAATTGTATTTAGCGAGTGGACTGATTCAAATGTTTTTTTAACTTGATAGGAGTCAACAATGAGAGTCCGTGTCGCTAAAATATCTCTCCTCCTCGTACGGTAGCAGCGGAGAAAGCACTTAAATCCAAATGAAACTACTAAAACTCGAATCTCAACTTCCATATCTGCGGATATGAAAACTCGACTGTCTCTTACCACTGGGCTACACCCCATAGGTTATAATTGTTAGCCATATGCTTTTCTCACAAACAACATTAAAAAGAAATTTAAAAGCATGAAGGGGATACATATTGTTAAAGAAATATGGAAAATTTGACAATTGAGTACTCCAAGGGATTCCCTTGAACAAAAATAAAAATAAAAATGTATAGTTACATCCACAGTTTCAATTTTTTAAAATATTTATTTTTGACTAATTTGCATAACTAGTAAAAAAAAAAAATTATCAATTTGAAAAATGAACTAATAGTAAATTATGTACCTATCAGAGCAAAAAAAATCTACCTATTATCACGTGAAACAAAAATAAAAATTAGAAAATAAAAATGTGAACATAAAAAACACAAATTACGTAGTAATACAACGTCATGAATGACTCGAGAGAAAGCCCTTATCCATGAACTACAACCCCACCGGCCACCACCATAGCCAATAATACCACAAGCATCCGGTGCGACCAGCTGGGTCCCCGCTCCAATTAATACGACCCGACCAACCGTTGAATATCCATTATTTCTCAATCCCAAAACTACCCCTCCCATGATCATCATCCCATCTCTCGACTCGGTCATGGTTCATGAAGGACATAAGAGTAATTTCGTAATAATCCCAGTTGGTGACGAAGTGCTATGGTCGCTCCTAGTAACAATGCCACCGATCGATCCACGTAAGCGTAAAAAAAAAGCCATCGAGGGCGGCTATTAAAAAGCGGGTCCCACATGGCGTCGGAAAAGCTTTTGCCATTGATAGTGAAGCCACGTCAGCACGCACCTCCAGTGGCGGGGTTGCTTCCCCGCATCCCGGCTCTTATAAATGCCGCCCAAGAACCCGTGCCTTCAGAATCCAACAGCTACTGAGAGAGTCAAAGACTAGAAGAGAAAACGAAAGCTTTTGAGCTTCTTCACTTTTTTTTTGTGTTGGTTTCGCTTAGCTTCCGATCGAGCGCATTAGATTTTGAAGCTGAAATCTTCGATTTCGGTCCGTTTCTGTTTTTTCATTTCGCTGTTGTTATTGTTAATATTATTATTTTTCATTTTTGTGAACTATTCGTCATTTGCTGCGGATATGGATCGGTTTTGAGTGGTTGATATGAGTGATTACGTTAATGCTTGTTTGATTTTTATATATGTGATTTGAACTAGTGGTTCTACAGTTGTTGCATTTGAATCATGTTGGATTTTACTTTTGGATGCTGAACTTTTTTATTTTTGAGATTTTCCTTTTTCTTTTATTTGTTGATTGAATTGCTTTTTGAGCTCATTTGCGGTAATTTCTTTGCAGCTGCCGTTTTGTGTTCCTCTATAAGAATGAGAGCTTAGCGTGTTTAGTTATTAAAAAATCTTGAAAATTGTTGTAATTGTTTATGATTTTGAAATTTTAGGCGTTGAATGAAGTATATCAATCATAACTTATATCAATGTATTTTTTATTTTTTTTCGACAAGTGAAATAAAAATTGAGCAAATAATTTGAAACCATAGAAAGATAGCTAACCGGAGCTATCCTTGTTTTTTGTGACTATTAGTATTTTTTTTTTTTTTTATAGATTGGTCGGGTCCTAAATCATCATCTAAATCATGGAATTGATGATTTTTTTTCTGCATTTTTTTAGGTGTTTTCTTAGTAATCTTGATTTCACTTACAGTCGGAGTGATGGCAAATTCTACTAGTTCATCTCCAATAGTGGACCAAGTCTGTGAAAATGGAAATCAGCATGTTGAAATACTTCCTGCAATCAATGATCTTCATGGAGGAGTCATTGTGGAGATGCAGGAGGCTATGGACTCTCAGATCTTTCTGGTTTTGCTTAGAGCCTCAATGGCACAGTGGAGGCAACAGGTTCTCTCTTCCCTTCCCTCCAATGCAACTTCCTTTATTGAATTGGTGCTTCTTGCATTTAGAAATTTTTGCCTGCCTGTTTTGCTATTTCATATATTTGTAATAATGATCCTTCAGTCATCTCTCATTTATTTATATCTATAGATCTACTGTTTTTGACTTGCTTTAATTTTGTTAGGGTGGTTGCATTTCAAAATATTATTAGCTCTATAGATCTAATGCTTTAACAATGGTCCAACAAATGGAATCACACTTCTTTTTGGTTTCCTTATTTCTTTCTATTACAGCACATATGGTAGAATATTCTCAGCCCAAAAAAAAAATGAAAAAAAGAAAGGTAGAATAACAGCTCCTTCAAGGAAGCATCCACAGAAAAGTTGTTCTCACCTTTATGATTTAGAAATGAGTTCAATGTTTGTGATGGAAAAATGTGTATACCGTATTTCAGTATCATATAAACTTGACTGCATTATTTATTTTTGCCCAACAAGTTTTTCACTATAATTTCTGCTGATGAATATTTAGATTATCTTTTTCCCTGCTTACATTACTAACTTCTAAAATTTACCATGCAGGGCAAGAAGGGCGTTTGGATAAAATTGCCCATTGAACTTGTAAATCTTGTTGAAACTGCTGTTAAGGTAGTTGTTTCTACTGCAAAATCTTTCAATTGCTGTATCTGTTTGTGTACTTTCCATCATGTTGGATATGACATGTGCAATGCAGTCACTGGTGGAATGGTTATCTGACTAGCTGGTGAAACCACAGATTATCTTACCAGATAGACATAACTACTTATATTTGCATACATTTATGTCTGAGTGATATGCGTTATAAAAGTTAATACGATATTTTATTGTTGTACCATCATGATCAGCCACGTTAACTGATGTTTATTTTCCACAGATTTTGCTTAGGTCAGTTTTTGGTTATACTCGTATGGCACATACTCTACAGGCTCTAAGTGGTCATAATGATATTAATTTTTGTCTTAACTGAAACTAATTTTGAATATAGAATCTAGCTAAGTATGAATTGCATGGAAAGCAAGGATGGGTCTGTTTTCTTAACCTGCATCTATTTTGGTGGCAGGAAGGATTTTGGTACCATCATGCCGAGCCACGTTACCTGATGCTTGTTTACTGGATTCCTTCAACTGCTGATACTATTCCTGCAAATGCTTCACATCGTGTAGGTGTTGGGGCTATTATCTTTAAGGATGGAAAGGAGGTAATCCCTCTTTAACTAATATTAATTCATGTACTCCCTCTTGATAAGTGTATAGAATAGGAAGCTGTAAGTCATGGAAGAGATTCTCCATGGTCAATTTAATTATCTGCAAAGTCATAGATTAAACTTAAGTGGTCCTATATTCTTTGAAATTTGGTTTTATGATGCTAGAATGTTTTTTGATGGTCGACTCATGGAAATTGTTCTCACTATCATCTTTAGGCCAATTTTTGACATAGGAGAATAATGTGTTTTTTTCTTATAGTAAAGCAACTTGTCAAGATTGTTTTGCTATAAAGAGCTTTTATAATTTATAGCTTGCTTTAAATTTAACTTGATCTTGTGGTCAAATATTTTGTAATCAAATTTACAACTGAGGTATGGTTCACTTCAAACCAGCATTTGCAAATTCGCACTGAATTACTAATCATGCTGTAAGTTTCTCACTTTATTTTCAGATTTATCAGTGACCTTCTTTGTAGATGATTCAGTAAATATGTTGGTGTTTTCTCAATTGATTATCCTTTTAATTATATGTTGGTTGTTAAGTGATCTAGATTTCTTTTGGGCAGGTGCTTGTAGTCCAGGAAAAGAGTGGCAGATTCCAAGGAACAGGTGTGTGGAAAATACCTACTGGAGTTGTTGATGAGGTTTGAACCTTAGCTCCTGCAGTATATTAGTTATTAGAAAAGTTTGCTTATATTTTTTGGCTGGAAAGTTGTTGTTATGCCATTCTATAATCTGCTCCATCTACAGGGCGAGGATATTTTTATGGCAGCTAAAAGAGAAGTAAAAGAAGAGACTGGAGTAAGTATCAATTTTGTTGATATATGTTCCGGTGGGTAATACCTTCTGGATTTATATACCATATTGGTAGTTTCATGATTACTGTTGGTTCTTTCTTTCAGATTGACACAGAATTCTTGGAGATTTTAGCATTCAGGTATAAGTTTGTATTATCTCAGAGACTTGTGCATTAGGAATGTAATTTTTTCACTTAAGAGTTGGCTATGAAGGGTGAAATTATTGGGTCTAAAAAGCAGTCACATTAAATGAATATAATTTGTGCCAAAACCTCCAGCATCCTTACCTTTGGACCTATACCTTAGACTTTCAGAGTTAATTTTCAAATATGTGATGTGAAATGACCTCAGTTTATAGTCTGCTTAGTTAGCAATCCTAATCACATTATGTTGTGGATGCTGTTTGGAAAACCTGAAGAATACAATGTAGTCTAGGCATAAACCATATGTTCTAGTTAGGAACACGTCTCTGATGATCTGGACTAGCTCTGATTCCATGAAAGCCTAATTTAGAAGTTGGCTACATTGTTTTTCACCAGCCTTTTGGCTCCATGTAGATCTATGTCTTTTAGTGGATCTGAATCTCAGATGAACTTCAAGCGTTTGAATTTTGCAGGGGTTTTGTACAGCCATGGGAGTATTCTATGGTTAAGTTATTCAGATGCCTTCATAGTCACTTTCATTTCTTCTGCTTGTAGGCAATCACACCAGTCATTCTTTGGAAAGTCGGATCTATTCTTCCTGTGCATAATGCATCCTCTGTCATTTGACATTCAGAAGCAAGATCTGGAGATTGAGGCAGCCCAGGTGCGTCTAAATTGAGAATGCTTTATGAAATTTATTTTTTACTAAGAGAGTTCATAATTCTGTTGAAACTTTTTTTTGTGGATTAGTTTTTCTTCTTTAAGGCATTAAACTTCTCTTGAGAGCAATCTAGTATCACTTCTGTTCTGATAAGCTCAGGGTATTGTGTTTGATGAGGAAGAATCGATAGTCACAGGAAATAAGTTGACAAAATAAAAGGCTATGAGTTTGGATTGAAATGTAATTGACAGTTCTATTCCTAGTTCTACGCACACAGCACATTTTGGTGGCCCTTTACTGTTGTCTATGGGAAGATCCTTGACAATAAGTTTTAGTTAATAGATGGGAAGACTTCTGAGCTATTTCCCCTTAAATTACAGTTTCACAAACACTTTTGAAGCTTAGTGGGAGAATATACAAAGTTTCTGACATATCTGTTGCATGTATTTACTTATTACCAGTGAGAAATTGGTGGTTATATTTCGTCTTTCTTTTCAAATCCTAATATTTTTGAGTCTTCTACTACCAGTCATCCTTTGTCAACATGCGGCATAAACCATTTATGTTGTCTTTTTACTTCTGCTGTTATCATTTATATACTAATCTGTATAATTTTGAACAAATTGGATTTAGTTTTGCAAGCAATAAGTGACACTTTTTGACATGGTGGCTTTCTTTTCTGCCCATAGTGGATGCCATTTGAGGAATATGCAAATCAACCATTCACCAAGAAGCACGGTCTCTTCAGGTATATTGCTGACATATGCTTAGCAAGGGTAAAGTGTGACTATGATGGATTTTCTCCATCCCTTGTTACATCATTTTATAGTGACCAACCAAGTTATATATATTTAAACAACAAGGATCTGAAGAAATTCCTAAGTTCTTCTAATCAGTCATAGGATTCCTCTGTAATATTATATTTGATTAATTATTGAATAAGTAAGCACTCCGTTTCTCAATTTTGAGGTGATATGATTTCATATTTACTTTCTTTTTGTCGTGTTTAGTTCCGTGATTTCCATTAGTGATGGCATCGGACTAGTTTGTCTTGTAACCTTTGGAAACGAGAATGAATGGAAAAAATGACTGTAAGATGGACTGAAGTCATTTAGGATTTGCTGTGTTGGGTAGGGGGATGCATATTACTTGTGTTTATTTGTATGCGGGTATGGATTTCATGGATCATTGCTAATTGTTGGTTGGTTGTGGATGGGAAAGACAAATTTTACACGATAAGCTGAATGACATAGCAAGGCATGGGAAACATAGAAAACAATTTTCTTGTCAGATAATGAACGGCAAAAGGGGTAAAAATATAGAAACAAAACAAGACATTTTGCAAGCTTTGTATTTAGTTTCTATGCTACTTGTCTACTGTAATGACAGATGGTCTGCCATGCGGCAGCAAATCCAAAATCCAGGAGAGAAAAAAGGTGAAAAGCTCCAAAACCATGTAGAACTGGTGATTATAAATCTGAACTAGGATCTAAATGTTCTTTAATGCTATAGAGCTCAAATATATAGTTCATTGATAAACAATCTTTCTTTGGATACAGCATAATCACCTTGGTGCTGGTTTTTCTTTAATTTACTTATTCAAGTTAGAATCTTAAGCCAAGAAGAGAAAGTATGTTATCTGCAAAACTTGTGTTTGTCATGGTAGTTTGGTTGTCTATATTCAACCTTGGTTGTAGAGGGGAGGGTTCTGATGATGTGATACCTCCACCTCCTCTTTGTTTGAACTGCACAATATGTGAGTATCCATGTCATCCTTTTCCTCCACCATCTCCACAACTTCCTGATTACCCCTCATATGGAGCTCCACCGCCACCCCAGGAGCTAGCGCTGCCGCTGCCGCCGCCGCCAAAGCACAATTCTCAAGGCAAGTGTCCCCCAACTTCTGCTACTCCTTGTTGCCAATACGGGCAATATCCCCCTCAAAATATCTATGATGGATATGTGCCTTATGACAATCTCTCAGCTTCATCTCCTTTGTCTATCTTAGTCTTGGTTATGGTACTGTTATTTTCCGCTGTTGTTTTGCTCTAAGCTAGTGTTTTCTAATTTTTTTTTAACAAAATAAGTTTTTCTAAAGTTTCAAGTCCATTTGTTGATGAACTCCCAAGTTGACAGAAGTACTGCCTAGCATTGTAGTGTTGAACATGTGAACAGTGAATAATGTTTGCCATTGATGGATGATGAATGATGGATTTCACGTTCTTTGTACTCTAGTCCTGAAGTTTCAAATGTAATCTTCTGTGTTCAAAATTTGGCTGACCTTAGAGAGAGAGAGAGAGAATCGGTGAATATGGAGACACCAGGCGTTTTGTCTCTGCCGAGTAGCAGATAGAGTTTTAACCTTTTTGCTATTGCTTTTATGGGTATTTTGTCCTACATGGAGGATGGTTAACTTACGGTTTCTCTCGACTAAAATCCCATTTGGTTTTTGTCTTTATGGTCTTTATACTGAACTTATCCGTTTGTAGTAGGTGACGGCATGCCATGGATGATTCAGCCTCGTTTGGCATTCAAATCTTTGAAATATAAAAAGAAAAGGAAAATGAAAAAATTGGGGGTCCAAATAGAATGCAACTGTTATATAGCTAGTTCATATTTTAACGTGATTCTACCAAGAAAATAAAATTGTGATTTGAGTGATTAACAAAAGCATAACTATAGGAGTTTCTTGAAGCCGCATTGGTTATTTATTTTTATTTTTTTTTATGAAAAGGCCGCATTGGTTATTGTTAAACAGCTGCTTTGGCAAAATCATAAACCTGTGTATGGTACAACCGGTTCTAATGTAGAAAGACTAAATGAAAGCATTGGAATTGGCATTACTTTTTTGCTTTTTTTATGGTTGTGATCACGAATCATGTGAACTATTCAAGGGAATGCGATTGACTTAATAAAATGAGAGAGATGAAGCTGAAATCCACTGAGGCAAATTCAATGTAAATATTTATTAAAAAAACTAATTTATCATTGGAATGGAATAAATATATGAATTGCTTTCAAGATCAAATGCAAACCATTTGGTATCTAGTTAGTTATCAGACTTTTTCTTTTGCTTATTTGTCATGCATATCAAAAAAACTCCATGAGAGTATCACAAGTTCATCCAGCGGCAAGCAATCATAAGTTTTGTAATTGGTTACATCAATATTCTTCAAGCAAGGGAAATTATTAATAGGATACTTGAGACTATGATTATTTACTAGTACTGAATTTGATTAATTTTAACTATTGTTTTGCTAAATTTACAATTTGAATTAGATTATAAATTTTATATTATATAAAATCCAAACTATTTAATCGTACCAAATGAGTTAGATTATCTCTGGACTGATTTAAATAATACAGAATGACAGAATTAAATCAAAATATTATTTTTTAGTCTTATCTAATTCTATCTCATTTCAAACTAATCTTTTGATTGTTGTAAATCGCAACCTTAAACTTGTAATATCAATTCAAAATATTTACAAGCTTTTTTTTTTTTTCGTAATATTAAAATATATACAAGTTGAAGGTTGAAATTTACAAACATGCTGAAAAAAAATTGTTTTGTCGTATTCTACAACTCCCAGTCGTCAAATAGCAGGCCATTTAAATAATCATGTAACAATTTGGAGTTGCACAATCAGGAAAAAAAAAATTTAAATAAAAAATTATGTGTTTTAGAATTTGAAATTTTTCATTCGAGAAAGTTCTTTGCTCCTTTTCTCATTGTAGTGAAACATAACACTCCTAATATAACATAAAAGAAGACAATTAGGTACCATTTAATTATTATTATTTTTTTAATTAAAAATCTCTATAAACATTATACTTGCTTAATTGAAACTTGTTTTAGTCCAATTGTCATATAAACAACTACCAACTTCATTGACAATTTATTTGTTAACTTTTTAATGTTTTGGAATTAATTCGATATTGATAATTTATGGCATTTCATAGATGTTAATCTTGCGTCTTGAACTATAATACATTTTTTGTAACAATGTAAATAATCAAATCTTTAAATGAACGAAAGAATAAATAATGCAAGAATATCATCCATTATAATGAAGTGTATATATAATAAATAAATCTACAATAAATACTAAAAAAAACAAAAAACTTGCACCGACAACAAAACCCTCACAAATTCTCTTCACAACCCAAACGAAAAATACAAAAGAAAATAACCACACATAAAACAATTTAAAATATAAATATATTTTTTTTCCAAATTTTCCGATGATGGCCATCATTATTTCCTACTAAAAGAAAAAGTGAAAACTAAAAAACAAGTGGATAAAAAGTTTAAAAAAAAATAAAAGGGAAACTTACAGCATTGAAAATCCTAGCCACACACTAAGACCTAGAGCCAAATACCCAAATCTCCCACCATCAAATCTAACAGCTCCATTATCATCAGCCGTCTGATCAGCCGCATCATCATCAGGTGACTCAGCCGGCGAATCCGAATCATCGGAAGCCGGAGACGGCGCTTTTTTCGATTTCTTCGACGACTTCGGCGAATCCGCTGCCTCCTCAGGAGCCGGAGCTGGCGCTGGCGTCGGAGCCTCAGCCTTAAACAGCTCTCCGGGCAACAAAACCTTATTAATAGTGTAGATCGCCACAGGTTGCTCATCGAACAAAGTTCCGACGATTTTCGCAGTCACGATCTTGGTCTTCAACGTAACCACTTCGCCGTCGTTTTGAACAGTGAAGTCGTACGTACTAGCTCCATCAGTAGCCAGAGTATTCAAAAGTCCATTGTTGGATTTCAACATCGACATGGACTGGTAAACCGGAACGCCGTGATATTCCAACAGAGCCACTTTTCCGGCGGCCGTTAAATTCTTGTATTTAGGCAAAAAGGCCTTCATCGCGTCATCTAGAGGGCAGAAAACCGTTAATCCGCTGTCGAGATTGTCCTCGTACGTCTTTTCCGCGTCCGATGCGAGCAAAGTATCGGCGAACGCTTTGCAACCGTGAGCCGACAGCAATCCGGTGAGGTTGAGCGCAGATGGACCCGGCGTCGGAGCCTCGGCGGCTTCCGATGGAAGTATGCTGCTGATCTGGATGACAGAGATGTTGTACGGAACCTCCTCGACGGACTTGACGAAATGCGCCGCGAACGTTCCGTCGTTGTTCTCCGCCGCGAAACCGACTTTGCCGCCTTTTAGGTCTGTGATGTTGACGAAGCCGGCCGAGCCGGGAGCCGAGCCGGAGGCTTGGAACATCGTGGCGGCTAATGCTGTTCCGTTGGTGATCTGGTGGAGCTTTTTCGCACCGAAGTAGTCCAAGAGGACGTGTACGGAGAGCATGTTCTTGATGGTGTTGATGGGAGGGTGCTTCGCGAGGATATCGTTCATGGCGGCGTTGTCGACGGCACAGACGGTTATGGTGGTCTTCTGGTTGATCTCGGCGGCCAGGTGGGTGAGGGTTAAGTAGTGGTTGAAGGTGGAGAACTCTGGGTGCTTGGCTAGGAGGCGCGTGATGTTGTGCGCGTGGGCAGTGGAGAGTAGAAGAAAAACCACGGAGAGGACCATGGTCCCGGCGGACATGGCCGGGCTGAGCTGCATTTTCCGGTTTAGGGTAGAGGGAAGGAGAGAGGTTTAGAGAGAGAAAGATAGAGGTCTGGTTCTTTTCTTGTTAAGTGAGAGTGTGAGTGACCGAGGAAGAAGATGAAAGTGGAAGACAGTATAGGGAAATGAATGGGATTTATAAAAAGGGGTCGGATTTGGAGAAAATTACAGAGGGAGCCAAATTGAATTTTTGTGGATCCTACTTTGCTTTTTTTTTTCTTTTTCTTTTTTTTTTTTTGTCAGATATGATTTTATATTCAATATGTCGGAATAATGGGCTATTTATTAGTGAAGGGTGAAGATATGAACGAGTAAAGGACACGATGATTATGGCAATATGAGATTAAAAAGTGGGGTTTAAGTTCTATGAGAGATTAGCTTTTTTGTCATTCTTTTTTTGATGCAATAATCCTTGTCTACTTTTATACTTGTCGAATGGAAGTTAGATTTTTTGAAATAAAACAAATCTAGCTGAATAGGGAGCAAAATAATATCAAGATTCAAGCCTAGATGAATGAAATATGAAATATTTTCTAAATCCCCAGAATAATAAAAGAAAGCAAATAGTATTAGAAATTTTCAAATATTTTTTTTCTTTCTTTTTTGGTGAATATTATAATGGTTACTTTTTGGTGATAGAAGAGAAGGCGACGGTTGGTTGAAGCGGCGAGAAAAGGTGTGCATAAACATATGGGATTAGCAACTTTAAAAGAATAAAATAAAGAAGAAATAATAATAATAAAGAAGAAATCACGTGAGGTTTGGCATTGCCATCCACACTTTTCCTCAGAAATTAAAGCACTGTCAAATCTCCAACTTTTTTTCTATTTTTTTATAATGGTACGCCCTGATGCACCGTTCCACAAGCATAGAATCAGCTAGCTGACTAGCTCACAACACGTTGGAAAGCTGACTTCTTCTTCTTTTTTTTAAATAATAATATTATTTTTTTAAAATTGTATTTTGAACCCACGGTTTCGAAATATGGATGGGTGTGACTTGTGAGAGTTTTTCACTAAACCAACTTTATTTGATATTAATCTTGTTCTGCCTGCTGTTGCACAAAGTTTCATTTGGCCTCCCAATCATTGACTTCTGAAAATTTGAAGCTTGAAGTACCTCGTGTTTATGTTCTTGCTTTTTGTCTGGAAAATGTCATTTCTATTTTCGTGTTTACAAAAAATACATATTATTATCACGGGGGCAAAAATTATATAGCTCTTATAACGTACTAAAATTTTATTTTAATTTTAGAAACAAAAACCATGAAAAAATAATTTAGGAGTATTTTTGTTTCAAAAAAGTGATCTGATGGGATTTTGTTTTCGAATAATATATATTTTTGTTTTAGTTATTATCTGATATTGCTCTAATTTTTATCATGGCAACGATATTCACCAAAAAAATAATGTTGACCGTTGGATGAGAATGACCGTGCGCCAGTTCAGCACGTCGGCATGACAGTTAAAGAAAGGGTAAAAAAACCTGTAAGTGAGGGCAATATTGTAGTTTTCGTGAAGAATGAGGGCAGTGTGGGTAAAAAAGGTAGTGATCCTGGTGACTAAATTGCAGCATACTCCAAGCATTGCCAGGCTGACAGCAGCCGTATATGAGACCGCCACGTGGACGGCATAGATCGACCAGTTTACGTCCGCAAGATCTGCCACCGACAATAGTTACAAAGCTTAGTTGTAAAGCACGATAATCTTTTCGCTAACAGTAAATTTGAAATGATATTTGATTTAAATTAAATTGTTAAAATTTTTGACAATATATTTGTTATTTTTATTAGTGTTTGTAATTATTATTATATTATTACTTAATTGTTATTAAAAATATATATATTTTAAATTAAAAATTATAATAATAATTATATATGTATTATTATAAATTTAAATAATTAAATTTCAAAAATTATAGTTAAAATTAAATTTTTCTGTTGAGATTTTTTTCTTTCATTTTGAGACTTTGCATAAATCGCTAAAGGGTTGGTTTATGTAACATTTATGGAATTTTTTTAAAGGAATATTTTAAATTTTTATTATAGGAATTAGAACCTAACTAAAATTGGACTGTTTTGGCTAAGGTTTGCTGGATATAAGAAAATTATATCTAATAAAGATTCCTTGATAAATGATAACTCAACAATTAAGAAGTAATATATTATTTAAGTCCAGCTTATATTATATAACCCTACAGTGGAATTTTGATAAAACCGGATAATGTTTTAATGTAAATATATTTATAATTTAAACCTTATATACATGATCATATACCTTTTAAAACAAAACAAAACAAAAAAAGATAATACCTATGTTTTTTTGTTGAAGAAAAATATAAACATATATACAAACAGTCTAAACTATATCATAAAAAAAATTTGAAAAAAATCAAAGTATTAATCTCAATTTCCCATTAGATGATATAATTAGAATTTAGGATAATAGTTTGACATCAGATAAGTCAATAGCATATTTCATATTTTAATTCTAAGTTTTGGATAGAATACACTATACACATCCAGATTTTAAATTCGACTGAAGTTGGATGAACTTTTTTTAATTTAAAATATATTATAATATCTATGGAAAAAATGTTTTATATTTTAATTTTGATTATATGTTTATCATATGACCTAAAAAAAATGATTCACACCAAAAATAGAGAAACACGTGCACATAAAGTGATTGATTGTTTGGAATAAATTAATGTGAAATGTACGTGGCTCTTCAATTTAATTCTAGAGATTTACAAATACATTTTTATTACTTGTTGACAATGTTATATGCAAGTAATGTAAAAAAAAAACATTAAAGTTGCAAGGAATAAATATACATTAAAATAAACAAAATTATCATACAATATTGGATGGCATAATTATTACTAATCGCATATGTTATGTGAATTGTAATTCCTTTTTATTTTATTTTATAATAAACATATGTGAATTGTAATTCAGCTTTTGATAATCTCGGTTATTCGATCTCTAACCCCAGCTTCAACACTATTATCAAAAGAAATAGAAGAATAAAATATTATAATACAAATGTAAACAAAGTTTTTATTTTATTATCTATATGCTTAAAAATGTGCAAACAAATCGATTAACTGATTTAATCTAATGTAATATGTTTGGATTGGTTATTTTAGTGTAATTGGAATTGATCGGTTTTGAAAAATTAAAAAGCAAAGTTTGATTCGGTTCAGAATATTAAAAACTGACCAAACTGATCCAATCAAAACCGACTACTTTTTTTTTTTTTACAAAACATATGACAATTAGTTTAATATTATTGATATGTAGGCTTTGTTATATTAGCTTAGATTTGGAGTTTGATTATTGAATTATTGTATTAATGTAGTAAATTTGTTTTGTTTTATTTTAGTTTAATATGTTTTATTTTACTAAATAGTGAGCACTTTATGTGTTAGGTTTTGAAAAAAAAAACATAATTTTTTAAACAAAATTTAAGCACAACAAATTTTTGATACAAAAAATAGCTCAAATGTCAAATATTCAAAATTAAAAAAAAAAAAACTCAAAAATTAAATTTTAAAAATTTTAAAAAATTAAATAAAAATTAAAGTCAAACCGATTAATCAAATCGATCTCATCCAATTACTAATTGGATCAGATCGGATTGAAAAAAATAAAACTGATCACTAATTGAATCAAATTTGTTATTTTCAAAATAAATCTAATTATAATCTATAAACCCAATTTCAAAATCTATATAGAAGTAGCAATATATATAATAAATATATATGATTCGAAGGGCAATTAAAAAACAATATCAATAAATGATTAGCATATCCAATTAAGTCGTGATATTCGAATATGATCTAGAAAGTCCAATAAGATAATGGTTAGTTAATAGTTTTGTTTGATTGCATTCAAGCCTTACAAATTAAATTAATATGGATTAATGGCGTTCGATTGGTTTAAAGAAAATGAAATTGGTTCTGTATCTTTGTCGTTTCTCAAAAACCAGAAGGTTCATAAATATGTATAAACTAATCACTTTATTCACTCAAGCAATTGTGCCCGTTAAGCAGCATTTAGAAGTAATACTAGCTAGCTATATACTTAACCATTAAATCAAAGTTTAGGTGAACTTTTTTAAATAGTGACTTGGGTTTTGGTTGTACAACTATTTGGAATTTTATGTACCATTATTATCATTTTTTTATATAGAAATTCATCTTTATAGGCAATTCATTTCAAGTTTTTCAGCTGTATCATTTTGTGGAGATTATTGGAATGAGCTGTGAGCCTAACTCAAACTTTACATGGTTGTCATTTATTAATTAATTAGTTATATATCTTTACAATGTCATGTTATTTTCTGCTATAAAATTCAATTTGACGCTGTAAGTGTGAAATAGACCCCACCGCCACGGTCATAGATATTGTGCATGTTAATTTTTGGACCATGCATATGGTAGGGCCGCCTACCTATATGAATATATATATATATATATATATATATATATATATATTTATTTATCACATATCATTTAATAGACCACCGAAAAAGTGAGAAAATGACCCCTCCAAATTGAACAATTTCAATAATAATAATATAAAAAAAGTCTATGCAAATTTAGTCTGAAGTATGATTTGAATGTATTCAAACATTAAGTTTTCATTTGGAAGTGTCTATTTTTTTTAGGAGAATTGATTCCTGTGATTCAGTTAATTGAAAATTAATGCCCTGAGAATTATTTATTTCTTTAATGTTAGGTTAGCAATAAAAAATTAAAATTAATTTAATTAAATTTATATTATAAATTAAGAGAAAATTTGTATTTTTTTTTTAAAAAAAAAATCATAACTAATTTCTTAGGAATTTTCAAAATTACACCTGCTGGGTTGGAATAACTTTTCCACATGCTGTCTAAATATGAAAATCTAATTCCCTCGACTCATACTTTTTTTTTTTTATTTTTTTTTTTATTTATTTTTTTTTATCTTGAAACAACTTTTTAAACAAACAAAAAAATGTTATTTTTTTCAAAAGAATTCCCACTGACATTTTAGTCTAAGATGAATTTGCTTTACGAGTTTGGGTAATTGTATTTGGGCCTAAAATTGATCAAGAACTACCCAATAAGCTTTTCTTTGATAAATTGACATTACGAACTACCCTATCATGTATAGAGAACTTTGGATAATTTTAATTTTTAAAATTCTTAAATGAAATCAATTTGGTAAAATTAGAGGGAAGTTTAATGCAGATTGGCAAACGATTTATCTCTAGTGTAAGAGCTATTTGATTTTGTGGGTCTATAACAAAGGTCAAAAAAGTTCATCTTTGGGCTTGAGCCCAAATTTTTGGTGATTAGGCTGCATGTAAAGGATTGTTTGAAAGATGCCCACAACTGGAGCAAATGAAAACATATGTTCACGTTTTTCAAAATTGATAAGTCTGCCCATATTTATAATTCATTTATATTGTCCTTCCAAAAAAAGTATTATTATCATCAAAATTCAAAAATGCTCATGCCCATGTATGATAAATTGAATTATCTTGTTTAGATTTACCATTTTTGTCTCCATTTCATTCTCTCTTAGCTTCAGCTTCAGCTACATCCTCATCCAAACCATTTTCATTCTCATCACCTTCTATCATCATTTATTTTGAAATATGAAATCGGCCAGGTATTAACAAAGAACGATCAGTCTGCTCCTCCTGTTTTGAAATATTGTATTAACAATGTCTCTCCCTTAAGGCCCCTTTCACCCGTATATTCAACCATATTCAAGTCCAAAAATAGCCTTTAAAGCTGAGTTATTTTTTTATTTTTATTTTCCTCAGGGCATAATAATTATACATTAAAAGGGAATAAAGCATGTTTCAAATCCAGGATCATATGGAGTGGGTGTGAGGAACATACCACTGGACCAACCTCATCTGACAAAGTTGAGTAATCCAAGTCCATACATCTACTGAACAAGATAGGACAAGATAACTATAAAATGTTGATCAACTTGACTTTCAAAGAAGAAATTCTTCTTGGACCAGTTTATATTTTGTATATCACTTTTCATCATCATTTTTGTAACTTCGGGCTTTGTTGGGCATTTGAAAAGAAATGTTCTGCAGATTTTGATTTATTATACCTACTTCATGTAAGAAAAAGCATCCTAAGGGAGAGAAACATATCATTTTTCCAAAGTAAAAAAATTGAACTTTTGTCATTGTGGGAAAATATGTAAATTTATTCACCAAAATAGAACAACAAGATCAGGGACTTGATGAATATCATAGATCTTTGAACTCTGCTCAATAACAATGTTCCTAGTTCCTACTACATGAAACTCTTCAACTCCATATCAAAAGTGGCAACAGACTTCTACATTAATTTTCTACCCGATTACTCATTTTTCTATACTAGAAGATAGACAAACCTACTTATGCAACCTTTATTTTACTTTGTTTATTGGAGCCAAAATTTGTTTTGCTTTTCCTCTTTTTTATTGCTTCCTCGTCAAAGTAAACCAGCAACTCTAGCTAAAACAAAAACTTTAAAACAAAGCAAAATAAGAGGATGGATAATTCTAAGGCAAGACTGCACATTAGCCAAGGGATATTTTTCAATTTCTATTTAAAACATAAATAACAAAAACAAAAACAGCATCCTCTGTAGAAAATCCTTTCAGATTTCGATAAATAACTTAAAAATGTAAACTTTCTATTAAAACTCCCTTACAAATTAAAATTGGGTGCCAAAAATAAAAGCATCAAAGAAGAAACCAAATACATAGGTCAAAGAACTTGCCTATCAGCAGCTTCAGCAACAATTGGCAATCTGGGAACCTGACCCAACAAGCAAGAAGAAGACCCATAAATCAAACACACAAGGAGGAACAGAAACACAGTGCTATCCAAGCTCATCACCAAATCCAACCCCAACCCATCTCTTGGATTAAAGGTTCTCTCCAAAAGATCAGGAAAAATCAAAAGCACATCAAGAACAATAGCTTGCATTGTATTGAACCTCACATATCTACTAAAATTGGGGTTCCTTACAACAACAAAGTAAAGGGTCAAAAATACCAAAAACCCATTAAAAGGGAAGCTCTTGAACACCTTTATAGCTGGTATCAAAGGTTGTATGAGAGTTTGAATTGGAGCGAACTGGGTTATTACATACTTTCCATATTGTATACCATCAAAGAAAGGGTAAAAGTAACAGACTGCTGAGATTAATCGATCTGGGGCGTCCACTGAGTTGCTTCCCTTGGACTGTGGAGTGAAATTTCTCCGGTGTGTGATTGGGGTTCTTGATTCCTTTGCTAGAGTGTTCGTACCCAAAAAAGATTGGTGCTTGGCTGAAAATATAAAGGGTGTCTGAAGGTGTTTGTTTGAGAGGCCCAGAGGGGATATGGGGGAGAGGAGGTTGGAGATGGCCATGAGGTTTGCTTTTTCTAAGACCAGGGAAAGTTCAAAGCAAAAGACTGTTCAGATTATGGGCCAGAAGAAATATCTGAGAATATATATTATATATTTTTATTAGGTGCATATTGCTAAACGCCATGTGGTTTTAATTCGGACACCACTATGCCCAAGTTAAAATTAACAAAATACTTCTATGTTGTTACCGCAGACAAATAAATTTTAAGGATATGGACTATATTGTAAACTTTTATCAAATTAAAAAAATATCTAAATCAGTTTATNTGTCCTTGTGGCACATATCATTTCTAATCCACCATAAGTGTTCCAAAATTGTTGCACTATATAAAATGAATTCTTCCCGATCTATTTTTCTTCATCAATCCCAACAAATCCAGTCTCCATATTATGTTGAGGTACACGTTTACATTTGAATTGTAACCTTGATTATAAATTTATAAGCATGTAAAATGGAAACCGAATGTTGGATGATTGGTGCATTGTTTATCAACTCTTGCTACTACTTGTTAGCACCTACTTGTTAAGCATCTCTATTATTCTTTATTTTGCAATTTTAGTATTTTGAGAATATCTTATCATTTTTTAAAAACACATATGAAGAATAATTGGAAATATGATATTAGTAATCATTTTTTAAAATTATTGAAAGGGTTTACAGCTGTGTAATAAACTTGCTATCCACCCCCTCCTATTTAACTCAACATATAGACTACAGAGCTTGAATCTATTTTTCCCCAAGACTCTAATATTTTCTTAGCATCTAAGATTATTTTTTATACATGAAACCAGACAGGTGAATTTCATCCAAACACCTTTCTCTTTCTTGCCAACTGAAATTCATCTTTTTTCTGTCTGCTATCCTGGCTAAGAAGCCGAACGTGGAAAGGGTGTTCAGCTGTGTAACAAAAAGACTTGTTATCATCGACCCCACTTTTATCCAACTCAGCATTTCCATTGTTCACCTGAAAATTATGACACAATGACGAAAATTTAGTTACTATCAACTTGCAGAATCAAAAAAAAAAAAAAAAAAAATGAAACATGGAAAAATTCTAACTGCCTGCCATTTTTGGATAACAAGCAGGGCAGGCAATCAAGTACTTGCATAAACAAGAGAAATACCAATTGCAGAAGTGCAGAAAAGCTTCGAGCCACATCATACNAAATTATCTATAAAAAAATTAATGGAAGTAAAATGAAAAGTTAAAATTGAGTTTCACTTTCCTTTAAGCTTGTTGAACTTGTCAATTAGTTTAATTGACCAAAGTTTATTAGCGTGGTTAACATTCAGAGTAAAATAATATTTTAGGCAAAAGTCATGGTTTATCATGTCACCAAAGACATCCATGAATTTCCTTCTCACCTAATGTCCAATAATGGCCATTTTGGACATTTCGCTTTTTTAGTCATGAATACCAACTTTTTTATTTTTATTTTACATTTCAATTAAACTCACATTCAATTTCAAATTGGATTATTTGTTTTAAGTACAGTAGCTTCAAAAACTTTTCATGTTCCATGTTAAACCACTGAACTTTGGAATTCATATTTCTATTGTTTCTTTTTAAAAAAAAAAATTATGAACAGAGACCATCAAACAATCCTGAATCAAAGATCTATTAAATTTAATCAAGGAAAATAAGGCGATAATTTTTTTATTATTAACTTGTACATACTTACCATGTTAAACCACTGAACTTTGGAATTCATATTTATTTTCTATTGTCTCTTTTAAAAAAAAATAATGAAAAGAGACCATCAAACAATCCTCAATCAAAAATCTATTAAATTTAATCAAGAAAAACGAAGCGATCATTTTTTTTATTATTAACTTGTACATGTTGTGACAGGAGTGCTAGCTTCATTGCTATTGTTTTCTTTCAAAAACACAAAGTAGAAGAAGATGGCACTTGGAGCATTTCGTACACCCACTCACTTCCACAAACCATTAATAGATTTACAGTTTTTTTTTCCCTAATAAATATTAAGGGAAAAAAAATGGTTCATCAAACTTAAAAGTTGGATTTTATGCCCAACCTCGAAACGAAATCCCTCGAACTTAATAGTTGGATTTTTTTAATAATCATGTTTCTATGCTTTATGATTGTTNTGCTTTGTTGCTTTTTATGGTTTAGTTAACACTTATCTATATCAGGTAAAAAGAGAAAAAAAAAATTCACCAAAAAAAAAAGTATAAAGAAAAATCCTGTGCAATTATCTAAACAAAAATAGAAAATTGAATATAATATAATATTTTAATGGCTGTTCTACACAATATTCCAATTTGTAATTAGATTTAATTCACATGGTTGAATTTATAACACGTTATAAAATCAATTTCATCCGCACACATCATGTACTCCCATTGCAGAAAAATCTAACATTTTATTTTAATCATAAAATGGGTCATCCTTGCTATTAAGGAATTTCATCATAAATTCAAAAAATGGACTTTATGGTATCCAAGTCAAATATGAAGTTAAAAATTCAAAATAATAAACGAATATTTATTATTTAGCAAAAATAATAGAAAAACAACTAATAAACGAATATTCTACTAATAAAATCTAAAATTTAAATTTCAAGAAAAAAAAATAAAAAAAATTAGAAAGCCAAAGCGACCCAAATGGACAACCCGCTCAAGATGATCCCAACTTCGTACTTGGACTTGGAACCCGAATCATCACCTACCGGTCCCTGCGCCGTCTCCGGCGAAAGACTCGCCGGAGCAGCGCTTGGCGAGCTTTTGGTCGACGGAAACATAGCCGGAGAATCTGCTGGAGTTGTAGAGCTCGATGGAATATTCGCTGGCGCCTCAGGTGTTGCAGCAATCTCTGGAGCCTCTGCTGGAGGAGCAGTGGCTGGACTTGATGCCGGAGTACTAACCGGAGACGATGCCGGAGCACTCACCGGAGTCGCCGGAGATGAAACTGGCGAAGACCCATTAGCGGATGGGCTGACCGCCGGTGAAACAGGCGACGGCAAAGGACTCGCCGGAGATTTTGCAGGCGCAACTGACGGTGAAGTCGCAGGAGGGGTCGACACCGGTGGTGAAACCGCCGGTGGAGTAGTGGTAGGCGGCGAAACAGTCGGAGACTTTGAAGGGGATGCCGTAGGACTCGCCGGAGAATACGTCGGAGATGTGGTCGGAGAATGGGATGGAGACGGCGGTGGCTTATTGGTGGTTGGGTTTGGACTGGGGGAAGGAGCTGCATTGTATGATTGTACCACATAATAAGAATGTGACACACAGAGAACAAGAATAGAAAGTACAAGAATCTTATGCATCTTTGCAAAGATTTGGGATTGGAATTTTGATAAAACCAAAAAAAAAGAACTCCCGGATTATGAACAACGTTGAAGTTGCGTTTGGTTTTGGGTATGAATTATAGAAAGGTTTCTGAAAGGTTTAGCAATATATAGGTGTGAGGGGTTTAAGGAAGATAAAACGTTGCCATTTTTTAAAAAATTGTCGAAGCCATTTGTGACCGTTGTGATGGTAGGATACAAAGTGACCGGCTATAGTGGGTGGAGTAGCCGTTACTTGGCACGACATGACTGGATGGACCAGTCAAGTCAAGTTGTTGTGTATTGTTATTATTTTATTTTTTTGAAAAAGAGTTGTTGTGCAGTTACGAGTGACAATAATCCAGTGCTCACGAGAATGCTTAACAGTGGGTATATATTTGTGGATTCGTGTTATCACGCTCGATATGATGCTGGATGTTACATTTGGGTCTTCTTTTTTCAACTTCAAATTCTTCTTCATCTTCTTTTATAGAAAA